>CAUYRT010032042.1:0-20648 GCA_963574885.1 Lepilemur ruficaudatus | reverse complement strand
TGTTGAGCATTTTTTCATATGTTTCTTGGCCATTCTTCTGTCTTCTTTTGAAAAGTTTCTGTTCATGTCCTTTGCCCACTTTTTGATAGGGTTGTTTGATTTTTTTCTTGCTGATTTTCCTGAGTTATACATAGATTCTAGTTATCAGCCCTTTATTTGATGTGTATCTTGTGATAATTTTCTCCCATCATGTAGGTTGTCTGTTTTCTCTTGTGACAGTTTCTTTGGCTATGCAGAAGCTTTTTAATTTGATCAGGTCCCATTTATTTATTTTTGTTGATGCTGTGATTGCCTTTGGGGTCTTCTTCGTGAATTCTTTGCCTAGGGCGATGTCTAGAAGAGTATTTCCAACGTTTTTCTCTAGAATTCTAATAGTTTCACACTTAAGGTTCAAATCTGTTACCCAGCGTGAGTTGATTTTTGTGAGAGGTGAAAGTTGTGGATCCTGTTTCAGTCTTCTGCATGTGGCTGTCCAGTTTTCCCAGCACCATTTATTGAATAAGGATTCTTTTCCCCATTGTATGTTTTTGTCTGCTTTGTCGAAGATTAGATGGCTATATGAAGATGGCTTTATATCTGGGTTCTCTGTTCTGTTCCACTGGTCAATGTCCTTGTGCTTGTGCCAGTTCCTAGCTATTTTAATTACTATAGCCTTGTAGTATAGTTTGAAGTCTGGTAAATTGATAACCTCCCGTTTTGTTTTTATTGCCTAGGATTGCTTTTGCTATACGGGGTCTTCTCTGTTTCCATACGAAGTGTAAAATTATTTTTTCTGTATCCTTGAAAAATGATGATGGTATTTTAATAGGGATTGCATTGACTCTGTAGATCACTTTGGGTTGTGTAGACATTTTAACAATATTGATTCTGCTGACCCACAAGCATGGTATCGTCTTCCACCTGTTTACGTCCTCTGCTATTTCCTTTCTCAGTGTTTCGTAGTTCTTCCTGTAGCGGTCTTTTACCTCCTTAGTTAAATATATTCTTAGGTACTTTATTTTCTTTGTTGCTGTGTTGAAGGGAATTGAGTCTTTTATTTGGTTCTCAGTTTGACTGTTATTGGCGTATATGAAAGCCTCTGATTTGTGTATATTGATTTTGTATCCTGAGACTTTACTGAATTCATTTATCAATTCAAGGAGTCTCTTGGTTGAATCTTTGGGGTTTTCTAGATATAGTATCATACCATCAGCAAAGAGTGAGAGTTTGGTCTCTTCTAGAGGTCCTTAATTCTGCTCTCTTGCCTGATGGCTATAGGAAGGACTTCCAGCACTATGTTGAATAGAAGTTGAGATAGTGGGCAACCTTCCCTTATTCCAGTTCTAAGTGGGAATGCTTTCAATTTTTCCCCATTCAGTATGATGTTGGCTGGGAGTTTGTCATATATGGCTTGCATCATTTTTAGGTAAGCCCCATCTATGGCTAAGCATTCGTATCATAAAAGGGTGTTAAATTTTGTCAAATGCTTTTTCTGCGTCTATTGAGAGGATCATATGGTCATTGTTTTTCCTTTTTTTATGTGATTCCAATAGTCTACTTTTATAAAAAATTCAGCATTTTAGTTTTTTCTTTCCCTTCTTCCTCTTCCTCTCCTTTATTTTTTCATCTTTGGTTGAAAACAAGTATCTTTTATAGTCTAATTGCTTCTGAGAATCTCTACAATTGTGCTAAATACCATTTATTATCATAGCTTGGGGAACAGTCTTTTAAGCTCTCCTGCTCAAGTGTAATGTGGGTTGGTTCTCAGTATCAAGCATATTTTTTTACAAAGGAGTTGTCACACCCCAATTTTAAACATGTTGTATCAATTTGGATGTTGGACTATAGGAGTGAACTTTATAATAATTATAGACTACTTCACCTGACTGGGTGGGCACATAATGTTTTCATTTGATATATTGTCCATTTTCTAAGTTGAAGAGAAATATATCCTTGTTTCTCTGGTTTAAGAAATGGGATTATAATCTTTTACTGAACTAGTTAGATTATCCTTTGTTTCCTGAGATCATGTATATTTATTTCTTTGTTGATAAAGAGCAGTGGTTTTCAAACTTTAGTGTGCATCGAAATCAACTGGAGGAACTGTTAAAACAGATCACTAAGCCCTACCCTCAGAGGTTTTGATTCAGTAGATTTGGGATTGAGCCTGAGAATTTGCATTTCTAATAAGTTCCTGGGTGATGCTGATACTACTAGTCCAGAGATCATTTGAAAACTACTGATATAGATGATTATATTTTTTAAATAAAACACAATTTAATTCAGTCCAGAATTGCCTTTTCAGATTTATGTGTTTATCAGTAATACATCTAGATTATACTTAGACATATGTTTCTGTTATATTGGAGATAATTTTACTTTGCTATTTGAAAATTCTGTAAGTGAAAGTGGCAGAATATGAAACAAGTTAGAAAAAATGTAATTGTTGAAGCTGGGTCTTGAGTACATTGAATACAATGATGACTTGTAATACCTTCTCTCTACTTTTGTGTATGTTTGAAATTTTCCTGAATAAAGAGGGTTTTTTATAATATATTTCTTACCTAATATTGATATATAACTGTATTCATATTTGATTTTTTAATAGAGTAAAGACAAGATTGCATCCTACAGCAAAACTCCAAAAATTGACCGAAGTGATGTGGGCAAGGAGATGAAAGAGAAATCTATGAAACGTAAACTTCCTTTTTCCATTAGCCCATCAAGAAATGAGGAACGAGATTCAGACACAGGTAAAATAATTTGTTTTTTGGTAAAATCTTAATTAATTTACTGTGATTTTATTCTCCTGCACCACTCCTCTTTACATCACATGCAGTTTATAGAGAAATATTTGTACTTCAAATTTATTATTTTGGGGAGAAATTCACCTGTTTGTCATGCAAATGTGATTTCTAATCACAGATAAAAACAGTTTGCTGTATTCCTTACTCTTTGAACGTTATATCTCTTACCACTTTCAGAACTTAATTTTTTGAGGAGCATTCAAGTGATAAGAATTTGCTCACTGATAAACATTAGGATATGGTAAATTTGAGAAAAAGTTGTTGAGTTTTTGCGAACATGTTATTGGATATACCAAGGAAGTTTAGCCATTTTGAATTCAGAAATGAATTAGAAATATGTACCACACAAAAAAAATTAAGTCTAACTACCTAAGTGCTGTCATAGTACTTTTGTTTCTCACAACTCTTACATACCTGAAATACATACTTGAGATCAATCAATCCCAATTATTGTTAATAAATGAGAACTTTATTACTGCTATCTAATAAATTACTAAGGTATGTGTTAACCCTGAAATTCTTGAAACTAATATAAACTTGAATGTTTGTTAGAGTTGTTATATTCCTTGCAAGAAATAATTAATAATGAATTGTTCTTAAGAATGTTTTCCCTTCACTCACAGAGGGTGTTCCATTCTGAGTTTATTTACAGAGACTATATCCTACTTATATCTTTCTAGCCATTTTAATTATCGATATAGAAATGATCTTGACTCTAGAAACTGAAAATACTCTTATAACTTACAGTATTACTGTATAAGTTACTTATTGTAACTTATAACTTTGAAATACTTCAGGAAAATCAGCAAGAAAAAAATCAAACAACCCTATCAAAAAGTAGGCAAAGGACATGAACAGAAACTTCCCAAAGGAAGACAGAACAATGGCCAACAAACATATGAAAAAATGCTCAACATCTCTAATCATCAGGGAAATGCAAATCAAAACCACAATGAGATACCACTTATCTCCAGTGAGATTTTTGAAACACCCTATGCTATCATAGCTATAGAAAATACATACTTAATTTGTGATAGTATACATTTTTAGTAGGTAGGTCTCCTTTTATGTATTTTGCTGTCTCTCTTAGCTTGAATTAGAAATTGTTCTTAAACACTCATGACATTTTTAAACTTTGAAGGTTGCTCTTTCTGAAAGTAAGAAATTATGTGCTTTGTTCATTTTAAGCTACACTGGTTTGTTATAGAGATTCAGATTTTTTTTGTTTTCCAAAGCGTGGCTCTCCTTATCCTTAAGCAGTAATATTCTCAAGCTGTTACTGGATCACTTAGCTGGGAAGAAGATGCTTATGTTCCTTTAGATGTCTGTTTAAGATTTAACTCTTCTCATATATTCTCCTTAAAGTCCCTTTGCTAGTCATTTTTAAATTATTTACATTATTTGTGTTTTGGTTTCCAGTGATAGTGATATTTCTAATAGTAGTTTAAAGAAGGGATTTTCATAAATTCAAACTGTTAGCATTTTTTTAGGAATAAATAAGATTTGAAAATAAACTTCGCATGAGAGTCCTTGTTATTAGATCAAGTGGATTATTTGTCTTTTGTTAGAGTAAAATAAAGGACAAAATGTTACTTAGGAAGACATATACTTTAGGCACTAAATAAATACAATCTACTTCATATTTTAATAATTGGGTTATATGCTTTTTTTAATTTGAGAATATTATAGGAGTACAAAGGTTTAGGTTACATATATTGCCTTTGTACTGCCCAAGTCAGAGCTACAAGTGTGCCCATCCCCCAGTTTATTCTTGCTTTTGAGAAGTTACATGCTGTCACCAAATAAAATTTTAATGGATTTAAAACATACATAGTTGACTCTTTTTTTTTTTTTTTTTTGGAGACAGAGTGAGGGCTAGAGTGAGTGCCTTGGCGTTAGCCTAGCTCACAGCAACCCCAAACTCCTGGGCTCAAGCGATCCATCTGCCTCAGCCTCCCGAGTAGCTGGGACTACAGGCATGCACCACCATGCCCGGCTAATTTTTTCTATATATTTTTAGTTGTCTAGCTAATTTCTTTCTATTTTTAGTAGAGATGGGGTCTTGCTCTTGCTCAGGTTGGTCTCGAGCTCCTGAGCTCAAACGATCCTCCCACCTCGGCCTCCCAGAGTGCTAGGATTACAGGCATGAGCCACCGCGCCCGGCCCATAGTTGACTCTTGAACAGCATGAGGGTTGGAGCACCAACCTCCCCACCCCACAGTAAAACAATCTACGTATAGCTTTTGACTCCTCAAAAAGTTAACTACTGATAGCCTACTGTTGACTGGCATCCTTACTGATAACATAAAGTCAGTTAACACATATTTTATATGTAATATGTATTAATATATATTATATTCTTAAAATAAGCTAGAGAAAAGAAAATGTTATTAAAAATTGTATGGAAGAGAAAATATATTTACTGTTCATTAAGTAGAAGTGGGCTGTGTGGGATGGCTTATGCCTGTAATCCTAGCACTCAGGGAGGCCAAGGCAGGAGAATCACTTGAGCTCAGGAATTTGAGACTAGCCTAAGCAAGAGTGAGACCCCATCTGTACCAGAAAGAGAAAAAATTAGCCAGGCAATTAAAATAGAAAAAATAAGCCGAGCATGGTAGCACATTCCTGTAGTCCCAGCTACTCGTGAGGCTGAGGCAGGAGGATCACTTGAGCCAGGAGTGTGAGGTTCCTGTGAGGTAGGCTGACACCATCATCACACTCTAGCCTGGGCAACAGAGTAAGACTTTGTCTCCAGGAAAAAAAAAACTAAATAAAAGAATATCATTATAAAGGTTTTCATCATTGTCTTCACATAGAGTGGGCTGAGGAAGAGGAAGATTTGGTCTTGCTGTCTCAGAGGTGGCAGAGGCAGAAGAAAATGCTCATATAAGTCAACCCATGGAGTTTAAACCCATGTTGCTCAGGGGTCAACTGTATTTATATTTTTGGTAGGCTGAATTTATGAATTTTAGTAAATAATAAATGAAGACTTTGATTTTACATACGATACACAGTAAAAACGTTAAGAAGAATTTCCCTAGGCTCAAAGCAAAATGTGTTATTTATAATCCAGTTGTCTTTTATTTTAAATGATGATAAAAAATAAAATCCAGAGTACAAGTAATATTTTCTGTATGAAAGATAAGTATAGCATCAAACTCCATGTTTGACATTGATCTTTTTAATGGAGTGTGCTGTATTTTAAACTATTGGCTGAACCTGTGAATGAAGATAAAGGTGTAAAGGGGGGAAATATTTACAACATATATCAAAACCTTTATTCTAATGTGTGTAATATTAAAGATCTCTTAAATGCGAAAAGAATACAACTGTGCTTTATATGGAACCAGAGAAGACTTCGTATAGCCAAAGCAATCTTAAGTAAAAAGAACAAACTGAGAAGTATCAGTCTACCAGACTTCAAGCTGCACTACAAGGTATTGCAATTAAAACAGCATGGTACTGGCACAAGAACAGGGACACTGACCAATGGAACAAGACTGAGAATCCAGAGATGAAACCATCCATATATGGTAATCTAATCTTTGACAAAACAGACAAAAATACGCACTGGGGAAAAGAATCTCTTTTCAATAAATGGTGCTGGGAAAATTGGATAGCTACATGCAGAAGATTGAAACTGGATCTTCACCTCTCACAAAAATCAATTCAATATGGATAACAGACTTAAATCTAAGGCATGAAACCTTAAGAATTCTAGAAGATGATGTTGGGAAGACCTTTTTAGACATCAGCCTAGGCAAAGAATTTATGAAGAAGACCCCCAAAGCAATCATAGCAGCAACAAAAATAAATAAATGGGATCTAATCAAATTAAAAAGCTTTTGCACAGCCAAAGAAACTATCATTAGAGCGAATAGACAGCCTACAGAATGTGAGAAAATATTTGCTCTCTACACATCTGATAAAGGGCTGATAACAAGAATCTATCTAGAACTTAAAAAAATCAAGAAAAAAATCAAACAACCGTATCAATAAATGGGCAAAGGAAATGAACAGAAAGAAGGCAGAATAATGGCCAGCAAACATAAAAATATGCTCAACATCTCTAATCATTAGAGAAATGCAAATCAAAACCACAATGAGATGCCACCTAACCCCAGTGAGATTGGCCTCTATCAAAAAATCCCAAAACAACAAATGCTGGCAAGGATGTGGAGAAACAGGAACACTCTTACACTGCTGGTGGGACTGTAAATTAGTGCAACACCTGTGGAAAAGAATTTAGAGATACCTCAAAGAGCTAAAAGTAGAAATACCATTCAATCCAGCAATAGCACTATTAGGCATCTACCCAAAGGAACAAAAGACATTCTATAACAAAGACATCTGCACCCGAATGTTTATAGCAGCACAAGTCACTATTGCAAGGATGTGGAAACAACCCAAGTGCCCGTCAGTTCATGAGTGGATTATTAAAATTTGGTATATGTGTACAATGGAATACTAAATAATAAGAAATGACAGTGATCTAGCACCTCTTATATTTTCCTGGATAGAGCTTGAGCCTATTATCCGAAGTGAGGTATCACAAGATCAGAAGAATAGGCTCCACATGTACCCGCCATCAAATTGGCACTGATTGACACTGTGGCGCTCACACGGTAGTAATATTCTCCAGGGATTAGGGGTTTGAGGGAATTAATTCACAACTAATGGACGTGCTGAGCATTGTAGAGGCGAAGGGCATGCCTCTAATCCTCGCTTGGGTGAGACAGAGATAAAATATAACCATAATGTTTGTACCTTCATAATATCTTGAAATTAAAAAAAAAAAAAGAATACAAAAGTGGAAAAATGGAGAAAAGATACAAGCAGATAGTTCAGAACAACAGAAATACTGTTGACAAAGAAATATATAAACAAATATGCTAATAGTAATCAAAGAATTATAATTTATGTTGATTGACAAAATTGTTATTGGTCCAAATTATACCCAGTGGTTATGGGTTGGAAACAGGAGTTTGCTTTAGTTGTGGTCTAAATTATAGGAATACCTTGTTCAAGGTTAAATATGACAGCATAGATAAAAAACGAAGTTTCTTGATATGTGAATAATCCTTTTTTCACACTTATTCTATATAAATAATTATTGATGAGAGCAAACATCTTCAAGGATGTTTATGTCAGCTTTGTGTATAATGGCAAAAAAATCAGGAAAATAGTGTTAAGTAATACAGGATTTGTTAAATTATGGTAAATCTAATGAAGAAATAATGATTTTCACCCTTAAAAATAACATTGTAGAAGAATACATAACATGGAAAGATCTTAATGGTATTGGAAATGAAAAGCTAGATTATGAAATAGTATGTACTGTTTGATTGCATTAAAAATTGTAATTTATATATTTATCACTATGTATTAATATATACACACATGACATATATTAACACACATATGGAAAGATAAAATAAGACTGTTTAAATATAAAAGACTGTTGTCACTGTAGGAACCAAGCCCACACCTGGTGGTCATATTTTGGGTTCAGAATAAAATGCAAATGTTATAAACCCTGACTGGGAATTAAGGAGGAAGCATTAATAATGTTATTCAGCTAATCATCCCTGTAAGCAAGGGATTAACTGATACTATCTAAACTGAAATACGTAGTTTCTTAAAATGATTACTTTTTAAATGTTTCTTTAAAATTACTGCATTTAAATTTTTGTTTATATTTTAGTATATGATATCTTTTATAGAGAAGAAGCAATTCATTTCTTTTCTATTTCTGTTGGATTAAAATAAACTTAATTTTAAAAGTTTTTATTTAAAAAATAGCATACAGGCTGGATGTGGTGGCTCACACCTGTAATTGCAGCACTTTGGGAGGCGGAGGCCAAGGCGGGAGGATCAGTTGGGCCCAGGAGTTTGAGGGGTAGCCTGAGCAATGTAGTGAGACCCCCATCTCTACCAAAAAAAAAAACAAAATAGCTGGACATAGTGGCATGTGCCTCTAGTTCCAGCGAATTGGGTGGCTGAGGCAGAAGAATCACTTGGAGCCCAGGAGTTGGTGGTTGCAGTGAGCTATGATGATACCACTGCACTCTACCCCAGGCAACAGAGCAACACCCTGTCTCCAAAAAAAATAAAAATAGCATGTATATGTTATTTTCCTATTCATACATGAGTTTATTTCTATCTCTGCTAATTCCTTTGTATATATTAAAGATATTTAGAAGGATGCTTGGGATGATGCTCACTAGATATTAACACTTGACAGGGTACAGGATATTTGTTACTTTCTTCTTTGTACTTTGTGTGTGGTTTGCATTTTTTAAATAATGGACATGTATTACTTTATAAGTCATTATTTTTTAAAGGGGGTGTTTATATCATTATCCAAGAAAGGCCCACTTGGCCCCCCAAATCAGCAGTCATGCTTTTTACTCTGTGTAGGGGATTCTTAAGTGTTCATTTTGAGACACCCTAGTGTGTCTAAAACTTTCTGAATTCTCAATTTTTTAGTACTTACTAGTTTTGAAGAAAAACACTTTATAGAAAAGTAAGTGCTTGACTGGACAAATAAAATTTGGGTCCAGACACGGTGGCTCATACCTGTAATTCCAGTGCTTTGGTAGTATCACTTGAGGCCGAAGTTGGAGACCAGCCTGGGCAACAAAGCAAAACTCCATCTCTATAAAAATAAAAAAAATTAGCTGGGCATGGTGGCATGTGCTCATAGTCCCAGCTACTTGGGAGGCTGAGGTAGGAGGATCTCTTGAGCCCAGGAGTTCCAGGGTGCAATGAGCCATGATCATGCCACTGCACTCCAGCCTGGGTGATAGAGTAAGACCCTGTCTCTTTAAAAAAAAAAAAAAAAGGTGGGAGGGAATTAACAGCATAATTTGAAATCATCCCAGTGGGTCTTTGTAGCTGCATCATTATAGTATATTCATTCTGAATTACTTTATTTCAGCAAATCACCAAGATATTTGCTTATATAATTCCAGTGTCTATCCCACGTCGTGCTATCCTGTGAGAGAATTCCCATAATTTTTGTCCTATGAAATACTAAGAAGCCAGTATATACAATGACCCATTGACACTATAGAAGCATAAAAGAAGCTACTTATCTAGAAGATAGTTTTTATACCTACTACATCAGCTTCCTTTAAGACTTATTTTTACCTTTACTTTCAATCTGTCCTAGTCTATAATCCCAATAGGGTAAGTTAGTATAGTTATATTAGGGGTAATCATAGCATAGTGTTTATTATTGAAGGTTTTGGAGTCTGACCAGTGTTGACTCCCCAGCCCTCTACAAGCCCTGGCCAAATAATTTGACTTCTTTATGAGTTTGAGTTTCCTCCTCTGGGAAAGTACATGTAATAATATCAATGTCAGAGAATTGTGACCTTTTAGTGACATAATATGTAAATTTTGTTTGTGAAACATTAATTAAGCTTAACAGAAAAGTAACACTGGTTTTAAATGAGATAGGGATTTTTAAAATTTAATGCAGTAAAGTGGCCAGGCATAGACAGTCCAGAGTTGGTAGAGCAGCTCAATAATGCCATCAGGCACTGGGCTCTTTTCATCTTAGTGCTCTGCCACCCTTAGCTTATACATGGGCTTTGTCCTTAAACGTTCTGCCTTATAAGATTGCTGCTGTTTCCTGGGCAGGAAATAGGAAAGGAAGGACCACAGACAAAAACGTCTTTCTTCAACGAGACTTGGCCTTTTATTGATGAAACAACCTTCCTGGGAACTTCTCTCTGCATCTCATTGGTTAGGGTATTCTAGTTGCAAAGAATCTGAAAAATCAAATACTTTTAGCTGGGCATATTGTAACTCTGATCAAAATTGGGATATTCCTGATAAGGGGAGAGTGAATATTGTATAGGCACCATAGAGTATCCGCTACTTTATATAAAGTATACAATAATCAGTAACTGCTAACTTTTGTCATTTTTAGTAGTTAAATAAAGTTTCTACCTAAGGGAACATTATTCTTGCACTATCAGTCATAAAATCATACTTACATTCTTTCGTAGTCTTACGGCATCCAAGGGAAAGCCATGATCCCTTAAGGTGAAAGTATTGAACAGCTAGAGTCTCTTCTTGGCCTTCAAACTAAATTTGCAGTTATTTTGTTATTAGCAATGCTATCAAAAGCATCTTTGCAGATTGTCTTTTTGTCATACAATAAATTATTTCCTTATTCCCAGGAGTAGGGTTACAGTGTTAAGAATTGAACATTCTTCTATTATTATTGATTTTTCTCCAAAATAATCATACCTACTTACAAAGCCTCTAGCAGTATATGAATGCTCTTTAACCTCAAATGACATTGGAGGACATGTTTTACATTATCATTTTAGTTTGCATGTTTAGATAACTAGAAAGTGAAATATCATTTGCTTTTTTTTTTTTTTTTTTTAGTATTTGTTTCCTATTAGTAAGCATTATTTATTTGTTTATTCATTTTGGGGGGTCATTTTTAGATCATGTGGTATGAGAAAATTCAAAGAAGCATAGTGTGATCTGTTTTTGAAGTCCATGGACGCAGTTGTAGGGTATGTTGAAATTTAAATAAACTAAATCTTCACCAGCCAGCCTTTTTCCTAAGACTTTAGATGCCATTATTTACGTTATTTAATGTAACTCAAGCAGATTTGGAGAGAGGAACTTCTTTTAAAAAAAAAACAAATAGATTACAGTTTTTCTGGGAACTGTTAAAATAGCAGATAAAATCAATGCTATGCTTAATAAAAATAATCACCTGTGGTGATTTTCATAACAATTATTTATTACACATTTACCCCTGTTCCCTCCCTGATATTTTATTATAACGATTTCAAACATGTAGTGCAGACTTTTTAGGTCATTCTTGGTCTTTTTTTCTTAGTATCTTTCAACCCAAAGCAGAATATTAACTTAAAAAGATTGTTTGTAAAATACAGGTATTGGTTGGGCATGGTGGCTCACACCTGTTGTAATCCTAGCACTCTGGGAGGCCCAGACGGGAGGATCACTTGAGGTTAGGAGTTTGAGACCAGCCTAAAGAAGAGTGAGACCCTGTCTCTACTAAAAATAGAAAAAATTAGCCAGGCATGGTGGTGCACCTGTAGTCCCAGCTACTTGGGAGGCTGAGGCAGGAGGATCCCTTGAGTCCATGAATTTGAGGTTGCAGTGAACTATTACGACGCTGCTGCACTCTAGTCTAGCCGGGGCAACAGAGTGAGACTCTGTTCCCCCACAAAAAAAACAAAAACAAAAACAGGTGTTGCTTGTCTTGCCTTGCTATAAAAGAACGTATCAGGAAGAGAGGATTGCTCTGCTTAGTACTCAGTGTTTTATATCAGTCTCATTAATAGTAGTAGTCTCATTCAGCCTCGCCTCAGTATAGCATAGAGGGAAGAAGTAATTGAGTAAAGGGACAGGATGTGGAAGCTTTAATTTTCCACCTCCTGAATTAAATTTTTATAGAGTACATATTCAGATGTCCAAACTATAAACCTACTTACCCGAATAAAAGCCAAAGGGTATGTGGGTCAGAGTGAATTGGTTACTTCCAAAGAAAGATGTAGATAAACTGTTAAACTACTTGCCTATATTAATGAATATAATTGTTAAGTTCAGTTTATCCACTGTGGCTTAATCTGTTAAAATAGTATGATCTGCTTTCAATAATCCATTTAACCTATTAACAATTGGCACAATTTATTGGCTGCCACTTTCTTTGCAATCTGGAGGTCATTTTAAATTCTTGTGTGTTTTTAAATGAAATGTCAAATGTTTTTCATGGAACTCTTTTGTATTTGCTAACTTAAGGTGTTAAGTTTTGAAATATGTGTTCATTGAAAGTCTTATCTTTCATTTACCCACTTCAGAATTGATCTAAAATGTTATTTTATTAATGATTACCCTTTTAATTGAGTGAACCTTTTTATCACTAAACTTTTAGGCTTTAAAGTTTTCAAATACTATGTTTAGGAGTTACCTGTTCTCTAAGCCTTCTTTTTGAACACTTGATTACTGAAATCATGAATACTATCTATAATAGTGATCCTGGAAAGAAAGGTATATGTCAATAAATTGAGGATATGAAGATCAGAATAATATTATAAGTTGAAATGGCATATTTTTTAATAAGTAGAAGTTATCTACTCTGGCCATATCGCTGAAATCAATTCTCCATATTCTTACTTCTCTATCATGAATTGTTACAATTCTATATTCTTAACTGATAAACTTTGTTTTGATTTAGGCTGCTTTCTTTCTAAGGGGTCTTCTGTAGTGGTGATCATTGTAGTAATATATACCATTTGAGATGTATATAATTGATAGAAAAGTCTGTAATCCAGGATGATATTGCAGTCCAAAGTCTTCTGTTGTCTTTGGAGTAGTTTTGAGCCTCATAGAACAAAAAGGGTAATTCGGGTTTTCTGAAGACAAATTCTAACCAGAAATCCAGTGATAGAGTACTACTACCTCTTTTATTGTTTGTCAGAGATTGAAAAATATATAGTGTCAAAAGAAATGGTATGCTTTAATAAACAACATCACTAATATCTATTATTGAAACTGCATGGTTGAATTTCTCAACTTTAAGATACTGATATCTTAGGTGTTGGCCATATCTGTATTTTAAATGTACTTTTGGCTTTATCTTAAAAATAATCTTTTGGAAAAACAACAATAGATCATTAACTGGTGGTCTTTTGAAAATGTTGGTTTGTTGAATTCTGCATTTCCCTTCGTGTGCTTTTTTCTTTTCTCCTGTCTCTTTTCATTCTGTAGATTCAGATCCAGGACATACAAGTGAAAATTGGGGGGAGAGACTTATATCTTCTTACAGGACGTACTCAGGTAATTAGATTATCAGGTGCTCCTGTTTAGCCAGTGGTTTCTGTTACATTTACAATTAATTATTGTATGATAAGTAACATATTCAAACCAGTATATAGGTATCTTTGGTTAAATAATGAACTACATGAGTGACACCAAGTTTTCCCAGTTTTGTTCTGAGATATCAAGTGTATCATATCCAATACGTTGTAGCAGGACTGCTGTATACCTCCACTGAGATTTTCTACAGCACAACTTGGGGAACACCATTCATGTAGAAAACAATGTGAAAGTCAACCCCTGGCATTTTCTAGTGCAGTGACCCCTATGGGAAGATACTCCTTAGGATAGGTCCTTAGTCCATTTTGTTACATAATATCCTTCACAGGATATACCAAGAGTACTGATTTTGATAGACAGTATTCTCTTACCCTTTAGTCATGTGATTTTTTAAAAAACCACATTTAAACTTTTTCCCTTTGAACTCATTAGTCTTTATTGACTTTGCTGCCCAGGTTGAATTTACCTGTAAGTGAATTAAAATACCAGGTTACCTGGAGAAATACCATTACCTTTGTTGGAACTTCTCTATTCAGCTATGGCACCAGTTACTATATGTTTCTGATTCATAATTGCTCTAGCTAGAAGAATAGAAGAGAATATATAAATGCTATCACTTTAAAATAAAGAGTAAATGTATTCTCTAATATGTGAAAACTAGTTAAAAGTTTTGATTGTCCTTTTTTTAATGGGCTAACATTTTTATCTCTGAACTTTTAAAAATTATAAATACTCTTTAGTCCCTAGATCTAAGTGTCCAGTTTTTAGCACGTGACATTTAGTTATTAAAACGGAAATAAACCTGTTTCTGATATGGTTTTTGTTTACTTTATAAATTTGTTGGGTTGGGGGGGCTGACAGAACCCAGTAATTATCCTTAAAATTATCCTTCAAGTTGTTAATCGAGCTGATCAGTAGTACCTGGCTGCTATTGTAAAGGTGGGGGATGAGGCATATTTATAGTTAGTTACTATGGAATAAGGCGTACATTTCTTAAAGGTGACTCCTAAGCACCAACGTGCACCTGAAGGATCTCTATGTAGATGAAGCCATCCATGATATGAGTATTAAGGCAAGAAATCAGAAGATAAAAACATTCAACTGTTAAAGATTCATGCAGATATTTTAGAACCAGAGAGTGATGACAAAATTTTTTTCTCAGAATTGAAGTTATGCACATTGCAAACCCGATTGATTTCATTTCGTTTATCTCTATTTGAATTGTAGTTCCATTGTTTCATTCCTTACACAATGACTAATTTTTGACACACTGATTGGTTTATGAACCTAGTCCCCCAAGAAAAACAATTTTGTCTCTTCTCCTTAATATGTACTCTACACTTAATTGGGATGTGACAGTGTTGAGCTTTCTGTTTATTCTAACAAGACCTGAAAAAGAAAGTATTAATTTTCAAGGTTATAAGACTGGGACCTCTATATTTCCGAAGATCCTCTGAACCTTGAAAGAACAAATGTTGGACTGTTGAAAAGTCCATTACTCTGTTTGCTTTGAATAGTCTTAAGTGGATTTCTTGGATTTTTCCTTAAAAATCTCTATGCTGTCTGAGTGGAATTTCAAGTTTATAGTAGACTGTGCTAAATGAGCACATTTTTCAGAATAACTGTATTTAAACTTCAAAGTTCTGACCTATTAGGAGAAATAAATTTTATAGTTGAATCTAGAGAAGTATCTAACTCTTCATCAAATATCATGCATATCTAACCGATCATTTTTTAGTTATGACAAGTCAGAGGAAACAGATACTTTACAGGACAGATAAATAGTCTTGTTGACCACTTTAAACTTGAAAAAGCGTACTTTGGGACATATTAGTCTAACACTTTCACCGTTGAAGAATGATATAGTTGTCTGTAACCTAGCTACCTTGCACCAGCTACTGTTCACTTACTTTTCTTATCTATCTCATGGAAAACATGAAGTCAGATAAATGACTGTTGTAACTCAATTAAAGCAAAAATAGAGTTCATGTTGGATGTTAGCATGTAATTTGGATTTTTGTTTTAAATATTTGGAGTATATCTAATTTGTTCTCCAAAATACATCCTTGATCATTTATTTGGCAGCATGGCACTCTAATAATGAATTTATAAGTATTTTTTATTGTCACCTGGGTATATATCACTTTAGAGTGTATTTTTTGAAAATACATTATATTAAAATGCAGTTAAAACAAAAAAGTCAATTGTTTTGCAAATAAAAATAGAAGGCAAAATTTTCCCCAAATCTATTTTAAGGATAGATTTTTTTTTTTTTTTAAGGATAGATATTAAGTGGTTTTTGTTTCCTCTGATTATTAGATTTACTTCTTTTCCTTGAAACATCTTTTCTACCTTCTACAGAATTTTCACAGTGTTAAATGTATTAATTTTAGGAGAGAAATACAATTAAAAAATTTGTTATTCAGGTGGAAAGCCATTAAAATAATTGTGGTTCCTCATTAAATGGAGAACCAACACGTCTAGAAAATTATTAAGAGAAGGAGTACATATCCATTTCAGGAAAAAATAGGCTTCTCCAAAGACCTTTTCAGGGTTTTGTAATAAATTTAGTGATAAGTTAGGTTAAATACTGTGCTGAGATTGGATTTACATTAAATTGTATCATTAAATCACATCATTTCATAAGAAATATGAAAATAAAAGATACTGGAAATATTAATAAAAGTCGATTTAAACAAGTCTTGACATTTTTGTGTAAAACGAAATATTCAACAAAACGGACATTTTAGAAACTACAGAATTTTGAATGATTTGTGAGCAGTAGAGATTAAATATTAGGACCTCTAATTTTTCTAGGCCATTAGAATGCCAGTTTATCCTAGTTAATTTAAGTGGTACACTGGAAGAATTATTACTTTAATTTGTTATACCTACTAATAATACTAGGTTTTAGTAATAGTTTCTTAAAACTTGCCAGATTAATAAATGCTGATCTCTTAGAGTATTCTAGCTGCTGGCCACATGTGCCTGAACGAAACCGCTATATTGACAACTGATCCTTCCCTTCTCCCACGCATTTTTGCTATGTTGCATTTATTATTTATTTTTGCAGCTCTTCTTTGCAGGTACCCTTAAACTTGGATCAGTAAATTCCAGGTATTGATAGAGGGTTTTTCAAGAAATAGATTCCTAGATAGGTAATAGCCAGACCTCTGTATTAGCTTGTACAGGGCACCTGCATTAACTCCTAGAGAAGTCTTAAAGAAAAGACAGACATCTATATATGAAATTCAGTCTGAATTTCCTCACACGTAATGGGGAATGCAGGCAGCATTACCAAAGAATTTCCCAAATAGTTAAATCTGAGAGCTTACTGTGATATGGATCAGATCTCTTTGAAAGTTCGTCATAAATGTTTAGATCGGTGCAGAATCTCTGCTAAACCTATAGCTACACAGAATCTTTAATTTGTTCATTTTTAGCTTTGATTAATATCATTTCACATTCAACTATCACATGACTAGAATAAAATAATTTGGTGCTTTTTTTCAGTAATTATTCTGTGTGATGAGACTTGTAAATACTTAGTCCTTTGAGAGATTGTACAAATCATTACTGGAATTAGGAAGGTAATTTAAAGGAGCATTGATATATAGGCTTAGCAGTAATTAAGAATAAAATTATAGTGAATGAAAGAAAAGTTTCAAAGATGTAATACTAAGGAATGTTAAATATTATTGAAGTTTAGTTTTACTAGAACAAATAATTGAAGTACAGATTTTACTAGGAATAAATTTACAAATGTTATTATTTTCTGAAAACAATAGAATTAATGTATTTTCTCAAAGCATTCAGAAAGAAAGTTGTTCACATAATATAAAAGCCCACTGTTCTTTTTCTGGCTATTGCTAGTATACATGTATAGCATCAATCAAAAAAGTCATCTTACGTTTGCTTTTGAATACTTCCATTTGTTTCAAATTCATACATATTTATTAATAATTCCAGAGAAAGAAGGTCCAGAAAAGAAGAAAACCAAAAAGGAAGCTGGAAATAAGAAATCCACACCAGTTAGCATTCTTTTTGGTTATCCACTTTCTGAGCGAAAGCAGATGGCACTTCTTATGCAGATGACAGCGAGAGACAACAGTCCAGGTGATATCTACCATCATTAATTTGTATCCTTAGTTTTCCTCAGACAGCTCTAGCCTTGTCTTAGCAAGTATTTTTAACTACTTTAAATTTTTATCTTTTCTTGGATTTAATCAGAATTCCTTATAACATCAGTTTGTAATTTTATGATTATTTGTGTGACAATTCATTTATCATCTGTATCCTCCATTAAATTAGAAACCATACAAGAGCAGGGGTCTTTGTACTTAGAGAACATTTGGTAAGTATTTGTTAAATAAGTCATTTAGAAAGGGATTAATCAATTTGAGAAATCTATTGCAGAACCATATGCTTTTTTACCTTACTGATGATTTTTTTCATCCCATTTTCTGTAAGGCTGCTTCCAGGCTATGGTATCCTTTTCAGTTCACTAGCACCCTGCTGATAAATTGGTAATCTTATAACATTGCTACTTTTAGAAGCAAGTGTGTAAATCTATATTTTATTGCTTAAGATCTACTAAATTCTTTTAAAAGGAAAAATGTCTGCAGTGTACTAAGTTTATTTACTATTTCCTTTCACATTTCCAATTAAAATGTTGTGCCAAATGTATGTGTGTGTTTATTCATACTCTGTGTGCCCCAAAAATAACTGGAAATGGAGTACCAGAAGGACAAAAACAGAGGAAACAGACCAAACAACCTGCTTTATTAAAAGGAGCATAAAGGTAGATAAAATCCAGAGACCTGGACTGAAATAGTTATTACTATTCAGCATTGAACAAATACAAATGAAAAATTTTTAGTTGTATAGTTTTCACTCAGTGATACAATAAAGTAAATCACTTTTGTCTGGAGAAGAGAAAATATCTTTCAACTGAGAATGCAAACATCTTCATTTAAGACTCTAAGAAACATAACAGATCCTCTTGAAATGCACTGAAAGGGATTGTTTTTTCAGTGCCCTTTGTCTGTGTTGACTCTTTTTTAAAAACTGGGACAACATGTTTAATTCCTTAGAGTTTCTAAGTATCATAATTTTAATTAAAGCATGAATATATCTAATATCTTTCACTACTGAAAACATTTTAGGGTTTACTACTTTTTAAAATAGAGTATGTTTTTATGGTTACTCTCACCTTTTCCACCTCCAATTTGAGAAAGACTGGCCAAATTAAAGATATTTTATAGTGTTAAACTTTTAATGTTTCTGTAAAATGTTGACTTTGAGTCAGATTAATAGTTGAAAGATTTTTTTAAGCTGATTTTTTTATACCATGAACCTTTGTCCTTTATAGAATAAAGAATTAATACAGTAAGACAAAAATTAAAAGTCTTCCAATATCTTCAGTGGCCTCTGCTAAAGAGGCAATCACTATGAACAATTTCTTATCTATACTTCCAGGGATTTTTTTAGGCATCAACATACAAATAGTATTGTGCTTTGCTTTGATTCCCTTATTTTGATATTTGTTGTAGTTTGTATGTCAAAAACAAGAAAGTTAAAACCCTAAGTTTCCTCCTCCATTTCAGAACTACTAAAAAACTCTGGTTTCTTAATCAAAGATTTAAGACACACACACACATAAATACAGTGTTAAAAAAATACATATATAGATACACGTACACAGTGTTAATTCTGAAAATTTGTAACAATTTATAAGAAATTGCTCTAAGAGAAAAAATAAATCTATGGAAGTTATCAGTCTTGCAACCTGACATGATTGGAACTCTACAGTAGTATCATCCTTTCCTTAATAAGAAATAAGTTAAAGATTTACTTTTGGATGTTAAAGTACATTATCTCAGTAACAGTTTCCTATCTAAGTATGTCCAGAATGTATACTCCATAGAGCAAGGACCTTATCTATCTTATTCATCACTGTATGCTGACAGTTTAGAAGATTTCTTGGTACATAGTAGTACCCAAGAAATACTTGTTGAGTGAATAAATTAATTTTCTGCAGGCCTTTTCCAAGACTACCCTTATTTCTTATTTTTTTTTTTTAATTGGGGGAAAACTACAAAGCATTTACAGTACCATGTTTACAGTCACAATTTGTAGTGAGCTGATTTCCAAGATATATTACCACTCAAGTTGACTTACCTTGTTACATTCAAGAACCTACTCTGTCAAAGTAGTCCAGAGAGTACATACATAGTGTTCCAACTGTATCTACGTACAACCAACACTTCATTTTAAGTGTACAATTAAATGATTTTCAGTGAATTTACCAAGGGGTACAGTTAATCACATGAATCAGTTTTTGAGGAATTCCTTTCCCCTAATGAGACCCCTAATTCCACTCCCCAACTACTTTTCAAGCATATCCTACCCCTCCACAGTGTCCCCCCACATTGCTCAGACTTGGGTCTACCCCCCACCCCCCAATTCCCCAGTGTTCGCTCCCACCCTTTGAGCACCATAGTGTTAGTCAATACCAATTTGATGGTGAGTACAAGTGGGGCCCATTCTTCGGGTCTTGTGTCACCTCACTTCGAATAATGAGCTCAAGCTTAATCCAGGATAATACAAGAGGTGCTAATTCACTGTCATTTCTTAAAATTGAGTAATATTCCATTGTGAACAAATACCAGATTTTAACAATCCACTCATGAATTGACAGGCACTTGGGTTGTTTCCATGACCTAGCAATAGTGAATTGTGCTGCCAAAAACATTTGGGTGCAGATGTCTTTATCATAGAATGTGTTGTGCTCTTTTGGATAGATGCCTAATAATGCTATTGCTGGATCAAATGGTAAATCTAATTTTAGCTCTTTGAGGAATCTCCAAATTCTTTTCCACAAAGGTTGCACCAATTTGCAGTCCCACCAACAGTGTAAGAGTCCCTATCTCTCCACATCCTCCCCAGCATTTGTTTTGGGATTTTTTGATAGAGGCCAGTCTCACT
>CAUYRT010032041.1:0-166975 GCA_963574885.1 Lepilemur ruficaudatus | reverse complement strand
GTAGCTGGGAGTACAGACATGCACCACCATGCCCGTCTAATTTTTTTGTATATTTTTAGTTGGTCAATTAATTTGTTTCTATTTTTAGTAGAGACAGGGTCTCGCTCTTGCTCAGGCTGGTTTCGAACTCCTGACCTTGAGGAGTCAGGTCACCTGCTTCGGCCTCCCAGAGTGCTAGGATTATGGGCGTGAGCCACCGCGCCCGGCCTGTCCTCCACATTTTTGCATACAAAATTCTACACTTTCTCTTGGGAATAGCTACCAGTAACTAAATAGTTCAAGTCCCAGCATTGTGCACTGGAAGCATTAAACATAAGTTTCCAAGAGCCCAGGTTATTCCCTCAACCACACGTTCATACCTTGCTTTTTTGATTTACGGAGCAAACTAGAATCATAATTCTATTTTAAAAGATCATAAGGCAGATTATTTCATTTTCCTTCTTTAGAATATAATTATTCCTAATTTCACAATTACTTTGCAAAGTGACAATGTAATGATTAAGAACGCTCACTTTTAGCAAATTTTTCTTATCACCAAACTCTATAAAAATTTAACTTCCTTCAAAAGTTATGACGTTGTTGGGTAGTTTTTATTAGACAATTTTGGGACTCGACAATTCTTCATGACTAGTTCTACTATACTATAGCACGTATATAATTATAATTAATTGCTTCTCTGCACATGTTCCTTTTCTCTGGAAGCAAAGAAATCATTTTGGGAAAAATAAGAACAGTGGGAAAAGCAGAGAGGGCTCTTGTCTTTGTTCGTTGCATGGGGCTGACTGCCTGTCTGGTGCACAGTCAGCATCCCAAGCAGCGTGGCTTTTCAAGTCCTGGCTCTGAACAGCTGGAATGTGCTATGAAACGTAGGCCAGGATAAAAGGCCATGGCACTGTATAGCTTCCAAATCAGCAGTCAATCTCTCTCTCTCACACACACACACACACACGCACGCACGCACGCACATGCACACATGCACATACACATTGGGAGGAGGAACTGAACTAGGGGCTGTCGTTATGCTGAATGATTAGGGCTTTACAAGCGTGCGAGTTGGCAAACCTATGCTCTTGACCTTCTCTGCATCCCAAATCCCAAGTCAGGTCTGAGACCCAAGTCAGGAAAATCCTGGGAAAACAAGTAGGCTGATCAATCCAGTATGTCTCCAGTGACCCGGTCACTGATCGTGCACACGCATGGTTTGGAAGGTTGAGCTGCAAGGCTTGGGAGCCTCACCCCAACCTCACCTTGTTGTTGAGGATCAGAGATGAAGTTCAGACCTCAAGGCACATGTCCAAAAATCACATGGCTATCAGGGAAATAGACCTGCCTGGTCATCAGCTTTCTCCCATTACCACCACTGACCAGCCTTGTCTGGGGGTGGTTGTTGCTGGTTGAGGAGAGAACTATCCTTGCTTAGCCAATTACAGTGCAAGGCTCAGAAAAATACATAGCCTGGCATTTGATGGAGAGCAGAGAGATGAATAATTCCTCGTATTTGGGTCTCTTAATTATCCGAAGTTCAATGAACTTTGGTTAACCTTCTCTTCATTATTGCTGACCCCGCTTTCTGACTTCGGACAATGGAATTTGAAGCTGAAAGTGGATGAAGGGCAAGCAGCACGTCCTCAGAGCGTGTCCAGGAGGAGGTGCCAGGAGCTTGTGAGTCTTCCATTTTAGCAAGCCCAAGGGGTGGGGACAATAACAGCCCACTGCCCCAAGGATGTGTGTGTGTGTGTGTGTCCTAACTGTGCGGAGTGCGTCCTAGACATTGGCTCATGCAGCCCCACGGCGCCCCCACGCCTGCTTCCCACACATTGAACATCCACAACAGAAGTGCACCCTGCAAACCTCAGGGAAAGCCACTGCACTGAGGGCGTTGTTTCCCTTGATACTCTAAGATCTCACTGGCAGATGCAGATTGAGTCCTTACTGTGTGCCTCCACTTATTCTGGGTGAAATCGACATGCTGTGAAAATGGGATACAGCCCTTGTTTCTGACGACTGAACACTTTTAGATCAGGAAATAAAGCAATATATGTATGCAAAGCAATTGGGGAAGAAAAGAGGACAATGTATCTCCACGTGTGAGAGTTGGAATGTGGACTAAAACTGCTGCTGAGATCCTCAGCGCTGGGCCTCCAGGTCACACCTTGGTAAGAGACTATTGGAGTCCTTTTTTAATTGCCACAAACACACCACTTGGGATGCATGTGCTTCTCTGCAGCGCTGCTCTCGCCACGTCCATGAGGGCAGGACTTCAGCGGTTTTCTTTTTGAGACTCGGGAACTGCTCACCAGATTTGATCTCCCTTGGAATCCTCCAGCCCAGACGCCACAAGGACAAACCTATGTCCTAGAAATGGCCGGTGACCCCTTGGAGATGCAGTTGGCACCCCAGATGTTCCAGAGTGGGCGCTGATGGCCTGCAGTTGGGAGGGTGCACTTCTCCCCGTGAACCTGCTTGCCTGGTGCTTCCATTAACGAGCCGCGGGTCAGACGCGAGGCAAGGGTGACGCGCGCCGCCCCGCCGCCCTCGGCCTCCCGCCTCAGGGCTGCGGAGGGGAGCCCCGAGGGCCCAACTGGGCGGGGAGAGGCGTTCCCCCCTGTCTCTCTGTCAAAAAATAAAATAATAATAATAATAATGTTGATGATGAAAAACCCATTATGGCTTGAGGGCGAAAATAACATTTCATTCTGAAGTCCACGTGAGGCATCGAGACATCTTCTGATAGAAAACGAAGGACTTGCACATTGGGACGTGCAAAGACTGTTTAATCAAAGCCTTTAAAAGATCAAACCTAATCATAAGACGTTAAAAAGACATATATATAAAAGCAGATAAGAAGAGGTTCGGGTTGCATGACCAGAATCTGAAAATCAGAAGAGCCTTTTACGTTCTCCTACTACAAGGGAAACATGACGTTTCTTTCTCACTCAGCAACCAATTTACTCACTGAAGTGGGTATGAGATCGGACTCAGACAGCAGGCCAGCCGGACGCCTGAGACCTGGGGTGCTCCCACCTGCCCCATGTTCCCAGATGGTTTCTTACTGACTGTCCCTGTTTTCTTATTTCGATTCATGTTATAAATGACATTTAAAAGAAAGAGATAACGGAGAAATTCCACAATATATAAATGAGCAGGTGCCACGGAAAGAACAGCCAAGGCCTGAGAAGATGTGGGGCCCATGCTGGCCCCACGAGGGCTCTAAGGGTCAGAGCTTCGCTCTAGAGGCCGGGCCAGGATGGGCTTCACGGAGTGTGCACAGACGAAGCAGTAGAGGGGGACAACACACTGAGGGCAAGACCGAGGATTAGGGTGGGCCAAGATCTTAGTGCCAGTGGCATCTGCATTTGTGACTATCATCATATGTCTGCATGATCGTAGATCGTTAGTATAATTGGCGTATACCTTGGGTAACGCACAAAGCGGAAATGTCAATGCCAATAGCTATCATTGAGTGTTTACTGTGTGCCAGGCATGAGCTAAGCACTCTCATACGGACATTCAATTCTCTCAACAGCCCCTAAAAATCAGCATTATTTCACCTCATTTTGCCCAAAGTGTCAGGTTAGGTAACTTGATTGAAGCCGTAGAGGTAGGAAGAGCAAGACCTGGAATCCACATCAGACGGGCATAATTACAAAGGCTTTGCTCTTTAACCTACTGAATAATTCCCACCTCTTTTCAAATAGGAAGACCCCTTTCTATATCCAGAAGAAAAAAATTCTAGAAATTTTACCGAGCAATAGTTGCGCTTCATATTGCAGTCTACAGGCGATACTAGGTATGCACTTAACTTCACGGGCCCCTAGCAATCTGTCTACAGCCCTGGAGGCTGCCGTCCCTCACAGCAAAGAACTTACTGGCAAAACCATTCCGAGAGAAACAAAGGTGAGTGAGGGGCGAGGCCTGGCGCATGCTTGCTCCAGGAAGCTTCCCCACAGAGAAGGGGACCAGTCTACACCACTCCTCCTGGCATCCCCTCCAGCTTGTTACCCTAGTGTAATGGCTTTTTGCACGGTGCGGCAGATGACTGCCCTTCTGCAGGCTTCTCTCCAGGCTCTTTTGATTAAGGCAGACGCTGCTGTTTAGTCAGATTTCACCTATAAAAAAACCATGAAATAATTTCCCGGGCCCCTCGCATTCTGCCAGGAACGGCTGTGTGTACAGTTTGATGGACAGGCAAACACATAAAATACAAGAGTTACAAGTGCATATAAGGAATGTGTATATATCCAAAATACATATATATGATGCATATTAACAGAACTATTATTGCATAAAAATGTAAAGGTGTGCTAAGGAGATGGGCCAAAATAGAGGAATGATAGCCATACACAGTTATTTTTAAAAGTTTTACTGATAGAAGGAAATGAATTATAAACATATTTTATGTTTAGGGAGAGGAGAGAGGAGAGAGAAGATAAAATGTACCTCCTACAACAAGAAGTAATCATCAAATGGTAGTGAATCAGACAGAATATAGGACATGAGTTTTGATGTGCTCACAATTTATCTGGGGACAGATAAATAATCCATGTTTTTAAAAAGAGAAAAAGAAAAGTAAACAATATCAGACATCCTCTAAAATGCACTGCTAATTTTGTGCTCCACAAGGCCTTTTCTTTCCTACCACTTCCCAGGGGACAGGACTACCCTCAGAAGAAGGGGGACCGAGGACCGACACTGGCATCTACCCCCTTTGGCTTCCTGTTCTGGCTTCTGTTGTAGGAAACCAAGTCTGTTTCAAGACTGTTTCTCCCATAGTTGATAAATAGTCTTCTGTTTTGAGATGATAAGAATGCTTGCTTGTGCTAACCACCCATTTCCGCTTCTGTACAAACTGCTTGCTTGCTAAAGCCGCGGGGCATCATGGGATGAAATAAAATGCTGCAGGAAAATGCTGGGGAAGAATGCGGAGGGAGGTAGCTTCAGAACCAATCAGGGGCATGCAGAAGGAGGAAGCTCCAGGACCAATCAGAAACAAGATAGAATACAATGTGACTAACCAACCACGAACGGGCTTAGGTGCGTGATCAGAAAAAGCAAACCAATCGCTGTACAAGGTGAATACATGATCAACGCGTGGACAGCTTGTTGCCACATGAACTGCCCCTATAAAACCCTCCCTCCCACGCCAGCTGGGGTCCCTACCCAGAGAAGAGGCCACTGCGCTGGTGCTCTGGGGCTCGGACCCTAGCTCGAGCTAGATGATAGACAATAAACTCCTCTTGTTGAGTGCAGCTTCGAGTCTCTGGTCTCCCTGTTCGGTGGTGCTGCCAATTCTGACCCCAACACTGTGCCCAGGTCAGGCCCAGAAGAGCCCAGCAGGAGACATAGCACACATGTTTCTAACCCAACACTGCCTTGGAAGTTGTAAATGTACCAACTCCTACCTGGAAAAGGGAGTGAAAACAGGTGGCAACCAGCCTTGGGAAGGGGAGGCCAGACGCTGGTTTATCTCTGCATTCTGTGAGCCCTGGTGTTTGTCGTTAAGGCCTGGGCTCCAGGGAGGATGTGGACCTCTGCAACTTTGGGAGAGCTATTCTCACTCCCCTGGGAAACAACTCGTTTTTATGATCAGCAAATACACCTGAGGGTTCTCAGAGCTCTAAACTTTTAGTTCAGATGCCTCTCACTACTTCAAGGAGGCTGTGCTTAATCTTCTCACATCACAGATGCACAATAAGACACACTCAGAGATTGCGGAGCCAAGTCCTACAGGAAGCCATTAGCACACTGGGGACTGGAACGGGGAGTTCGGGATGCCAGCACATTCAGGCTCGGTTCTTACCTGCGTAGTGCTCCTTGCTGCTGACCCATCTGGACAGCTACACCTGGCATGGGGAGAGAAGTCTACCCTGATTTTCTGAGTCCCTCTCTTCTTCAAACCCTTCCACATTTCTGATCTCATTTAATCTTTACAGCAGGCTTCGGGGTAGATAGTATCATCATTATCACCCTTACTTTATCCGGGAGGAAACTACCTTGCCTAAAACCAAACAGCCAAAAGGGCATTGATCCGAGGTCACATCAGCCTGCTCCGTTCCCCAGACTGCTCCACCAAAGCTGTGACAAGAACACTGACCCCAGAGCGAGGTCAGCACAGAGATAGACATCCCAGAGGCCCAGAGCGGGATGTCTGAGAAGTGCGGGCCTGACGAATAAAGCATCGGGACGGCAGATTCCGGATTGTGGAGGCAGAGCTGGTGCCTGAGCGGAAAGTGTGGCACAGAGCTGGCTCCAGAGCGCCCTGGTGGCACTCCAAGGCCTGTCAGGTCACACTGATGCCCATCCAGGACACGGGTCCTGTTGCCTTCAGCAAGGTAGCGAAGCAGGGAAGTGTGGCCTTGGTGTGTCCTTCCACCCATCACGCTGCCCTCTCTTCCCTCCCTCTTCCCCTCCCCACCATTGTTTAGAAGATACATTCCCAGAAAAAAATTCTCTTGTGTTATTTTTGTCAAAATTTTATTTCGTTAGAGGTACATGGCTTTTGTTTTTGCTCTTCTCCCAACCTTGGATCTTTCTTTCATCCTTCTCATCATGGCCCCTTTTGCTTTCTGTCATATTCCCCAACTTCTTGCTCTAATTTCCTATCTATTTTTCTCTTCTGAAATAGGAAAGAGAACAAAAGAATAAGAATGGGAGCCATCCTTTGCATCTCCCTGAATGATTCATTGTTTGATTTTTTTCATTACACTCTTTGAATGAACTTCATAAGATCTATGGAAACCAGATACCCCATTTGTGTCAAATGCTCTTTTGATATGTTGGCACTGTCTAAATAAGCATTTCGGAGCATCTTCCTTCCTTCTCCTATTTCACAAAGCTGGTGGTTGGGTTTCCAGCTGAAAAGGGGAGAAGAAAGGCAAAAGCGAAAAGGTTTGCAGAAAGGCCAGACACACAAAGAGCAAGCCCTCGTCCTCCCCTTGGGTTACTCTGGCCTCTGTGTTCCTTTGGGGTGGGGGAAGAGGACAGCAGTTCGGTGTTTTGTGCACACACGCACACTTCACAGACTTGGAAAGTGTCAGAGTTGTACAGGTGCAACATCACACAGACCAGACCATTCATTTTGGAGATGCAGAAACAAAGACTCAGTGAAGCAAAGTGACTTGTTAAGATCATAGGACCAACCAGTGGGTAAACTGGGACTAGAATCCAAGCATCGCAACACCCACATGGTAGCGTTCTTTCTACTGGTCTGTGTAAAGGTGGAGCTCTGAATCTTTGTCACATCCCCTTTAGTAACCATTTTTGGCTCTATTATCCACAAAGTTGTCTGAAGTCTTCTTGAAGCTATTTCTGTTTTCAGTGTCATGCTCCCAAGCAAGAGTCTGAAGCCACTGGGATGGAGGGAGATAGGTATGTGAGGGTTTATTTTGGGATCTCAGATCCCTGCCCTCCTCCTGAGGGAGTCAGGGGCCTCACAACTTAGGAGAGAGATGTGGAGGCCAAGGACATTGTTTGTGGGGAGGCTTCAGGGCAAGCTGTTTGTTAGACTTCCCCAGGAAATGAACTATCTTTCTCCCACAGGTAGAGGTTGGCGGCAGACAGATATGAGAGGTTCTCTAATCCTACTCTGATCTTGTCACCTGCCCGATTCTCACATCATAACCCTCAGTGATCTTGGAGTTGGGGAAACAAGTCAATGTGTCTCTGCCAGGGCTCAGCTTCCTTCAAAATCCCCATCACCTCCTGGCAGACTCGGGGCCACACTCCTCAAGAGGCCCCTAAATATTGTGGAAACAGCCAGTGGAACCAGCCCAGTCCTACAGAGTCAAGAACAGACCTAAGGGTCCAGATTTTCAGGCAACCAGAGCAAGCTTTGGCTTTGTTCTGGGAGAGGTTCTCTTTCCCTTAGCTGTTGAAAATGGAGAGATTTTCAAATATCTCTTAAAAATCAAAGTTGGGCAAGCCTTCTTCTTTTTAATGATCTTGGCTCCCTCCTGTTAACTTCCTGCAGGTGGCTTTCATCTCTCCTCAGTTCCACACAAAGGGTGGGATCTGCTGAAGGAATAATGGGCAGAAAGAGATAACCACAGGACCAGGCTGGATTCTTCCCATTTGAACTAGGAAGATACCAGCTGCTGGGGGATTTGCATAATTACAGGAGCCTATCTGTGCAAAAATGGGGGTGACTGAGAAGGAGAAAGGCCACCTCAGGGATGTGGGGGGACAGATAGGGAGAGAAGTATCATGGGGAAGTGAACCCAACTGTTCCCTTTCTTCTTAAAGACATTATCATTTCAACTTCGCTGTCTTCTCCATGACCACCTAGAGGAAGGAAGGCTCCCACTCTGCATTTAAATGGACTGATTTCAGGAAGCACCAGAAAGACCACAGACTTTTCACCCATGCCCTTGAAGGAGAAGGCCTTGGGTACATTAAGATTGACAGGCACTGCTCTGTGCAGATGCAGAGGGTACACTCACCCATTTTCAGTGGACCTGGCAGGCCACAGGCCTCTGTGATTTGGTCTTGGGTCCTTTGCACCAAGGAAAGGATCAAATGAGGTCTAGGGCTCTACCATTCAATTTAATTGAACTTCTTCCCATGTCACTTTGATCTGTTTTGAAAACGCAGATATCCAGGGGAAGAGGCAAAGCTCTAAGCTCCTAACAGTTGTGGGCACTGGAGCTATGATAAGAGATTTTCATTCCTCTATCAAGCATTTAAAAGGCAGTGGCTGCAAGGCAGGCACTGTGCCGGGTTCTGGGGATGCAAGAACAAGGAAAGGTCCCGGCCGCAGGAGGATCACCACCCAGCCGTGGATTTTGCTGCTTAGGAAAGAGGAAGAGGGCAGCAGGTGGAGAAAGAAAATGCGAGCTCTGCGGTGAGAAGAGCGAACAAAAGGCAGCTGGGGAGCACCACAGATGCTGTTAGGGAGATTTTGTGCTTTTTCATGTTCGTCTCTGGCAGGTCCTGTCTCTGATAAATGGTTCCCTGCTTGACCTCCAGGATAAGGCGGCTGCGTCCTTATCCTTGCTGCCACAGGAAAGAGAGCAAGGAGGAGGGGGAAGGAGCTGTTAACAGACACCAGGATATTTTTCTAAGTTCCTCCACCTCCCACCCCCACCTGGGCTGCTTGGCTGCTAAACGCAGCGTCTGCCCTCTTATTAAAATCTCACTCCATTTCGCCTGGTCAGCACCAGGAGGACCAAGGAGTGTGCCTTTTCATTAAGATTATTTCTATTTCTGACAGGCCCCCGGGTGGGTCACGGGACAGACGCTCGGTCTGCTGCTGACTGAGGGTCCTCCTGCCGCGCAGTCCGTCCTGGTAATTACTTCTGGAGCTGCCACTTGACAACCCACACTGCCCGGGGGCCAGGGCACCCGCGGCCCCCACGCGTCTGCCGGAGAGGGACATGTGAGGCCGAGATAGAGAGGGTGAGGGGAAACCTGGGCTTCCAGAAGAGAGGAGTCAGGGCCCCTGGGGGTGGCATCTCCCACAGTCTGGGAACTCACCACCACACCATCTGGCCAAGACAGACTCCTGTCACCACAGTTGCCCCCTGGAAAAGATCTTTATTCCATTCTTTTCTTCTGAAAAATGAATTCCGAGTCTGCCTGTGCTGTCCAGGATTTAGAAACTTTCAGAGGCGTTGGGGAGTCTCGCGTGGGAGCAGACAGGGGACGGTGAGTGCTAGTGATAGGAGTCTACTGTGAATGTCCCAGGTCGGTTGCCCTCCTTTCCCCTGGCAGTCGGTCGAGGGTTTGCCAGGTAGATGAGTAGAATTTCAGGACAGGGCAGTAGGGGTGACAGTCAGTCCAGTGGATCAGTAGTGGCCGGGCTGAAACAGTTCTCGCATCCAGGTAACACTGATTGGACTTGCCTGCAGGCAGGAAGGATCCTTGTGATTAGTTTTATTTTACAGTGGAGGCAAGTGAGACCCCAAGGCCCCTCTGGGGTAGCAGAGGTGCTGGAACCTGGTCTCTTGCCCCTCAGGAAGGGATTCTGCTGAGCCTTGGCTTGCTAGTAGGGCGTGGCCGGCCAGAGGGTGCAGGGCAGGGTGCAGGGCAGGGTGCGGCACCTGCTAAGAAGCCGCACTAGGCCTCTTTCATCTCACTGGGTTCCACACAAAGGGCAGGATCTGCTGGAGGAATAATGGGCGGAAGGAGATAACCACAGGACTGAGCTGGATTCTTTCCATTTGAACTAGGAAGATACCAGCTGCTGGGGAATTTGCATAATTACAGAAGCTTATCTGTGCAAAAACGGGGTGACTGAGGAGGAGAAGAGGGAAAGGAAGCTGACGAAAGTCTCTCTCCTGGGCTGCTCTCGGTTTCCTGCTCACCCTCCGTCCGGAGCACAGTACTGGCCGGACTGGGGGCCTGGTTTAAGGGGGACACTGCAGCTGCTGCAGCAGCTTCCTGGGGTTTCCCAGAGCTGTTTCCCCTGCAAGTCCTCTCTGCCATGAGACAGTGCCAGCACCCACCCAAGCCAGCTGTGCTCATTCACTTACATACTCTGCAGTTGGCAGCTGGGTGGACGCTGTGGGTGCAGTGAGGGAGGCAGACCCTGCCCTGCAGAAGCTTCCCGCCTAGCAGAAGCCCTCTCCTTCCTGGACTGACCTCCTGGAGCTCAGCCACTGTCTTTCCTGCTTCACATATATCATGTCCTAACTCAGAGCAGACCCACGAGCTGGGGGCTAGGTGGCCCAAGGCCACATGTTTGCCAAAGCCAAGGTTCGAAGCTGGTTCTCCACCTGCAGGCTCTTGCTCTTAGCCACAGTGAACACAGACAGCCAGGCCATGAGGTGGGGGTGGGGTCAGATGTCCAGAGAAAGGAGCCAGTTTTGCACCAGTTTAGAGAAAGGAGCCGTCATTTCTGTTGCCACAGCCTTTGCCAGGTGGCCTTTGAGGACTGCTTCCTGCTGCTCCACCAAAAACACCTTTCCTGGTGTTTGCTTGGTGTCCCAAGCTTTCCTGGGCCAGTTTACAGACAGGGACAAAAAGACTTTCCGGTTGGATTGGCCCCCGTGTACAAGAATAGAAAATGCTCTCACTCCCTGGCTTTCCAGATACCCCAGGCTCTCTGCCTCCTAGAGTGAGATAAACATTTAAACTGGGAGAGGCCTCAGAGATGATCTAGTCACTTAGTCCACCCCCATCCCTCAATCTCCCCAACCCACATGGAAGGAAACTGAGGCTCAGGTCAACTTTCCGTGGGCCACAGTCACAGGCAAAGCAGGAGCCCAGCCCTTTGCCACTCTCCCAACCGGAGCTCACAGAGGACAGAGCTGGGCTTCTCAAGGGAGGAGAGAGACTGGCTTTTGCACGTGCCATCTGTTGGGTCAAACTGGGGAAAATAGAGAAGTACTGACTTGGGGTCTGAACCTGACAATCTTACCACTTTCCCTATCCTGACATTCACTGAGCAGCAGATTCTGAAAGCTCCTCCTTAAGGAAAATCTCCCTTGGCCGAGTAGCTCTCTGCTCTGTCCTGGCTAGCAGCTTTGCTGAACATACTCTGTGAGCCGATGGTCTCTACAGGGTTGAGTGTACAATCCTGGCTCTCCCAGCCAAGGGCCCGAGTCTCTGGGAACACCTGGACTGGAATTTCTCCAGATGGTCGGTTTCCACACTGGCTCTTCTCAGCCCCGGCAAGAGGGGCACAGAGATGCGCGACTTGGGCAAGTTTCGAGACCAGCCGGATCCGACAAACTGGAGGTGTGTCTGTGACATTAGTTCCCTGCTGCCACAGGTTTCGTGAATGTGGGCCCAGTCTGGAGAGCACGTGTGACCCAGGGTCAGCTCCTTAGTAGGAGAGGTTGGAACCAGCAGAGGACATGAAGTGTGGCTGGGTGGAGACAAAGTCCCCAGCCTGAAGAGCAAGGGGGTGACTTACAGGCTGTGAGTCTGGCGCTTGATTCAGCAGAAGCCCCTTGCTTCACTGCACCCTGTGACAGGCAGTCACTCCCTGGGAAGGGGAAGAGTCAGGCTCTGGTTAGGTTAAGATTAAATTGCTGATTTCAGCCAACAAAAACTAATGACTGCTGCTGGCCTCCCATTTGAACAGGAAAGATGAGGGTATGGCTAAGTTCTTGGGCCAGGAGATACCTTCTGATGCTTTAGGGCAAGGTGGCCTCACCTCTTGGACTGTGGTATCTCAAAGGGCGAGTCTTCTGCTGGGGCTTATTTGCTTTCTGCATGGGAACAGAGGCCCCAGGCTCCTCGGGAGCTCCTGCCCTGGGGCTGTCTTGCAGGCTCCTGCACAGGTGGCAAATCACTCAACACGGCCAGACAGGGGAGTCACCTTTCCGAGTTCTCTTTCAGCACAGTCTGGAAACATCTCAGCCTCCCTGCAGCGGGGCCTGCAAAGGTTTGCCCTGTCTCTCTCTATTCCCTCTCAGGACAGGGAGTGAGACAGCCGCTGTCCTTAGGAGCAGCATAAATTTTGGTCTTCAAATATCTCCGTCCAAAACGCAAATATAATTTAGGCCAATGCCTCATCAGGCAACACATTAGCTTGGCTTAATAACAATCAGCTGAGACAAAAAACGAGGCTTAGCATCCACAATAATGATATTATCTATCATCTACTGAATAATTACTATGCACCAGGCATAATGCTGAGCTCTTCACAAACAATATCTTTTTTTTTCCTTTTAATTCTCAGATGGCTCTGAGGCAGGTATTCCGTTGATTTTCAGCGACGTTCAGCGATGTGTCTGGGGCTGCCCACCACAGAAGTGCAGATTCGGAACCCAGCCCAGGCGCTGGGCCCACTCAGCCTTCGCCACAGGTGCTTGGGGCCGCCACAAACTTGAAGGGAGGGGAACACGAGAGGCACGGGGACATTTCTCCAAGGGGCGATGGCAGTGAACAAAAGGAGCGCGATGGCCGGGCGTGGTGGCTCACGCCTGTAATCCTAGCACTCTGGGAGGCCAAGGCAGGAGGATCACTCAAGGTCAGGAGTTCAAAACCAGCCTGAGCAAGAGCAAGACCCCGTCTCTACTAAAAAATAGAAAGAAATTAATTGGCCAACTGAAAATATATAGAAAAAATTAGCTGGGCATGGTGGCATATGCCTGTAGTCCCAGCTACTCGGGAGGCTGAGGCAGGAGGATCGCTTGAGCCCAGGAGTTTGAGATTGCTGTGAGCGAGGCTGATGCCACGGCACTCTAGCCCAGGCAACAGAGTGAGACTCTGTCTCAAAAAAAAAAAAAAAAAAAATGGTGCACAATGCAGTTGAATAGCCACTGTCCTCACAGTCACACAGGCCCTGGTTCAAATCTCGATTCAGATAAATTCCCCGCTTTGTGGGATATCAGGCAACTGCCATCTCTGTTGTCGGCTTCCTTATCTGATAAATAGGAGTCACGATACCCGCCTTTCACTCCCCTGTTCTCACCTCTTTGCTTGGGGGTTGCTTCCTCTTGGAATACCCCTGACCTTTCACTCCACAACTTTTTATCTTCTTCTGAAAAGCTCAGGGTACATATCACAGTGTATTTCAGCTCCCACTCAACAGCACCTTAAACACCAGGGAATGCTTCCTCTCCGCTGCTACATGTTCTGGCCCCCATAAACATGTAAGGAAAGAAAGAATGAATGAACCAACCAGGATGACTAGAATAACACGGGACACGGAAGGCATTCGAGAGGCTGGCTCCATTCTCCCCTCGGCAAGGAATCCGCAGCAAAGCCCACATCACTGTCGAGCTTCCACAAAGTGCGATAACGGCCTTGCAGGGCGGAGACTGTTTATAAATGTTCCCAGTGCTGGTCACTCTGGTTTTGGTCTGGGGCACAGGGACAAGGTGGCACTGGAAGTGCTGAGCATCCCGGAGGCAGCCGTGCGGCAAGGGCGGAGGTGGCCTGAGGAGGCGGCTCTCCTCCTGGGCCAGCGCACGTGTTCTCCAGGGCGCTGACCCACTCTGAACCACACCGGGGCCACAGCAGCAGAGGTGAGTGACCATGGTGCTTTTGTGACAGAAACAACCACAGCGAGGTTGTCCAAGTTTGGGGAAGCAGCTAATCCACAGAGTTTTAGGCCCTGACACTTTCAGAAAATGAAGCGCCCACAGACGGCATCTCAGGAATGTGTGGGGTGGCAGGTGGGGACAGAGAGCCAGGACAGAGACATGCTCTGCTACCACTGGCCTTATGCAAGAGTCCACATTACTGTTATGTGTCAACTTTTTTTTTTAGTGCAAACTACAAAAGCTATGACTTATTCAGCCCAACCTTTGCATCTGGTGCTATGGTGCGTGGCTCATAGCATTCTAGCTACAGGCCCCACGTCACTGCTGTGAAGGGAATCGTATACCCTTCTTTCTCACCGATGGCGAGCCTGATGGAGCTGGCATAGTCACAGGCTCACGGGCACCCAGCAAATGAGGGATGGACACATAATGATGATGACATGAATTTGGCCCAGCGTTAAACCATGGAAGACCCCTCTCTCTGCTCCTCCTGGTCTCTCCCTTAGCTTTTCTTTCCCAGCTTTTTTATGGGATCATTAACAAATAAAAATTATATATACCCAGGCATACAACATGATGGTTTGATGTATGTATACACTGTGTAATGACCACAGCAATCAAATTAATCAACACATCCATGAGCAGTCACCTCCGTCGTGTGTGTGCGTGAATGCGTGTGTGTGGTGAGGACACTGAAGATCTTCTGTCGTAACGAATCTCAAATAAGCAGTGTAGCGTGTTAACTATCGCTGCCAGGCTGTGTGTCAGATGCCCAGAACTGAGGCATCTTTACAAGTGAAAGTTTGTGCCCTTTGACCCACCTCTCCCCATTTCCCCAGCCCCAGCCCCGGCAACGCCATCCCACTTGCCGCTTGCGTGGCTTTGACTTTTAGATTCCCTATGTGTCAGCTGGACTGAGCTGAGGGATGCCCAGGTCGGTGGGGAAACACTATTTCTGAGTGCACCTGTGGGATGCTTCCGAAAGGGACTGGCATGTGAGCAAGTGGACTGAGTAGACGAGACCTGTCCTCAGAGTCCGGGCTGCCCTCCAGCCCTGAGGCCCGAGGAGAACTCACAGGCCCGACAGGCTGAGGAAGGGCCAGTTGGCTCCCGCTGCTCGAGCCAAGACGTCCATGTCCTGCTCCTGGTTCTCAGGCCTTCGGGCTTGGACTGAGCTACACGCTGGCTCTCACAGGCCTCTGGTTTGCCGCAGGTCATGGGCTCCTCAGCCTGCGTAACCACGTGAGCCAATCCCTCGTGATAAAATAGGATACATATACCCCACGGGTTCTGTTTCTCTGCAGAACCCTGACTAACAAGCCCAGCAACCACTTAAGGACCAATTTCTCCTCTCACTTCCCAAGTCATTCCTCCAGCCTGCTGCAGCCTCACCAGGCTCAACACCTGCTGCTCCAGCGGGAGCCAGTGCCCTGGGACAGTAGGGGTTAACATCGCAGGTGCCCTGAGAGGAGACAGGAGGGAGTTCTTAATCTGCCTCCCTGAGAAAGTGGGAGAAAGGGTTTTTAGAGCTAGTTTGGCCAGCAAAGGGCCAGGCACTTGGATCTGCTGATTGGCTGGGTTCAGGGTGGAATCACAGGTGTAGAAAATGTCTCCTTGTGCTGTCAGTTCCTGCTTGGGGGTTGCAAGACCAGCTGAGTCAGTTCCTTAGTAGAGGCCACTGGTCGGGGTGGGTCAGCTGGTGCATAGGAATGCAGGGCCTGGAAGGTTTCACCAGGGTGATGTCATCTATGGGAGCAATGAAGACAGCTAAGAATGTTTATGGATGTCGGCTCTGTCACTCCTGAGTAGGAAGCAATTATAGGATCACCAGCTATAGGTCCCTACCACAGTTCCCACCTTGCGGCCCTTGTTAATTTTATAAAGGGCAGTTTCATCCCCCAAACGAGTTCCCCTCCACATCATACCCATCCCCTCAACTGCCCACAAAGCATTGTGTGGCAGTAATGTGACAGTCATACCAATGAACAAACATAGAGGAGACTGCTGTGTGCCACCCTCTAACCTGAGCTCTCACCAGAGCCCTGCGAGGTAGGTGCTTTCATTCTCCCCATTTTACAGAGGAGAAACTTGAGACTCGGCAAGGTTGAGTAACTTGCCCAAGGCCCCACAGGCGAGGAAGCCTAGAACCCACGCCAGGTGGCCGGGTCTGCAGGTCTGTGCTCCTGCGAGACAGAGGAGGAGAGGGCAGGGAAGGGCAAGGGTTGTTGTGTAAGCAGGAAAATGAGCACGGCTGTGGGCAGGCAGCGTGGCCCCTCGAAAGACACTCTTCACCCTCAACCTGTCATTGACAGGCACCTGCTCCTCCCACCCACTAGCTTGTCAGCGAGCACGACATCAGACATGCCCTGGAAGGCAGCAGACTACACACTCTGTCCTCCGGGTCGACATCAAACCTCCTCCCTCACCTGCCCACCCTCACACTAGTGTGTGGGGACTCCCACCTGCCAGGCTATAGGCGGGCTCCACCGAGCACGCTGGAAGTGAGGCGGACGCTCCCAACACCCACCTTTCCCACGTCTTCACACCTCCTCTACCCCCGATCTGCCACAGACACCAGGTGCTCACTCTCACCAGGGAACGGCGAGGGACGGCCTGTGTCACGGGGGCAAACCTCCTTCCTGCGCACCTTACGCACCACATGGGCTTTTGACAGCCAGGCAGATATTTTTCAAACCGCTTTTGTTTTTTACTGAACAAAGGAAAAAAATGTTCCTGTCATTGTTCACTGTGCTGTTTCTTCCTCCTATTAGCACTGCTAAGATGCGCCCAAAGAAAATACAATCACATACAATTAGCAACGGAAATTATTAATAGGAGCAAGAGATTCAATCCATTCTACAAGTAATTCTGCAGTGATTGTAGTAATTGATAGTAATTAAACACTAATTAATTCATTTCCTAAGCAATGTATTTACTTTATTTATGGATATTCACTTTAATTACACTTGTTTGCATTCCTAGGGTTAAGTAATACAAATTTGCTCTCTTTTCTGAAAATATTTATTTGGGTTTCTTTAAGTCATTCTTTGGGAATGTGTGGGAACAAAGACTAATTGCTTTGCGTTGCAGCTGTGCACACTGATTCTCACTTCAGAACACAGAGCTAGCAGAAGGTGAGGCTTTCTTGCCTTCTGGGTTTAGGCTTTATCGCCCTACTCCTAATTTCTGGTCCAGCTGTCTGGCAAACGATTGCTCTGAGTTCTTTTCAGAAAAGATCAGAGTCTGGGCTATGGGAAAAAGTTCCACACAGACCTGAAATGCCAGGCAATGAAAATCCCATCTTTGGGCCTCAATGTGGAGTGAGCGGGACAACCTGAGAGACACACGCCTGCTCTTAGGAGCTATTGGTAGCTGCTCTGGTTAGCCCCCAGCACCGGAAGTAAAGCCACTATGCTGACACTCAGCTCTCACCACGGGCCCCGGGCCTGTCTTCAGACTCTGTCCCTGAAAGACATTCTCCCCTGAAATCCCACTCTGGGAATTCTTCCTCACCCTGGGCCTCCATCTGTCACTTTGACATTATCTTCCTCCCTGCCCACCCTCACCCGTCCACTGCTCCACCGACAAGGCTACACAGAGTAAGTCCCACTGTGGTCCACAGGTCACAATTACCACGGGGCACCTGACACTCTGATTTATTCAACCACTCTCAGGTGGGATGTTTTTGTATCTTCTCAGGATCCCGTTTGCTGAAGGAAACCAAGCCTGCGTTCATCTGCCCTAAAAGATGCAAATGGCTGTGGTCTGACTATCACAGCAAAAACCAGAAGTGACCTCCTTCAGTCAAGATTATGTACTTCTATTAATGTGTGCCTTAACTTGGGTTGGCCACATAGCAATAATGACTCATTTTGAATTTGTGGCCCCTGCCAGGAGCAACTCAGGCAGGATGCTGAGTGTTTCTGGGATCTGTTGTGAGTAACAGGTAGGTCAAAAGTATGAAAGAGACTCTAGGTCATGGGTAAGGTTTGGAAATTCTGGCTGGATATCAGCTCTACAGAAAAATTTTTCTCATTTTGGCCCACTATGCCTCCCTTTAAAAAAATTCAAAATATTTAATAGACAAAGATTAAATATATTCAAATTGTCCAATATAATGATTTGATATACATATGCATTATGCAATGATTACCACAATCAGATTAATTAACACATCCATCGCTGCCCACGCTGTACATTAGATCCTAGGACTTATTCATCTTACAACTGAACACGTGCACCCTGTGACCAGCATCTCCCAAATTCTCCCACGCCCCAGACCTTACCAGCCACCATTCTACTGCCTGCCATTCACTAGAGTTTCAAAGTCTTTTGGCAACAGTGTTGTCTTTTAAGTCTTCATTGTTCCAGACCCCAGAGCCCCCTTCATCTTGGGAGGAGAAGAGGCTGGAGTAAGATAGCAGGGGTTGAAGCTGAGAGGACAGGAGAGTGGGGGGGGGGTGTCTCTGGGAAGTCCTGAGATGAGTACCTGTGAGAAGTACAGGATGATGATAAAAGTAAACTCTCATTTATGCTCAATAGCTACACCTCGGGGCCTCCCCATAAGGCCAAGTACACAGGTGTCATTTTTCCCACTGTGGAGCGGTGGAAGGGCTGATCGGTCTGGACGGAGATCAGCTGAGAAGTCAGGGCTCTGCAGCAGATTCATTGCTCACTCACTGGCCTCTGGAGCCACGGGGGTCCCTGCTTTCGTGCTGGAGCCTCACCAGAGGAGGGAGGGAAAGGCAGGGGCAGAGGCTTCAGCCTTGAGCTGTCCAGCAGGGAAAGTGCTGGATCAGCCCTCACCTCTGGGCAAGGAGACTCCATGGAAGCTGCTGCCAGGATCTGACTTCCAGCAATTCGCCTGCTATAGCCTTTCCAAGGTGGGCAGGAGGGGAGGAATTAACCACATGACCAAATTATTACAGAATCACAGCTGGGGTTTCAGCTGCTAAAGGAGTTATGTTGGAGAGTGAGGTGGCCACAGTCCGGGAAGAGAGTCCTATTCCATGCCTGGAGAAGACACGCACTAGGCAAAGGACACCTGGTATACAGAGGAGAAGGATGGCAGGAACCGCCCTCCTTCCTCCGTGGGCGATGCAGCTTCTTCTTCAGTGGGAAGACAGCCCTTGACTTCCAATTTCCCTAATGTTGTCAGAAACTCCTTTCATTCTGTTAAATAACCCCTGCCTGGCTATCTTTTCAAACTGCAAAAGGAAAGATGTCCAACTATTTAGAAGTGAATGCAACAGTAATATGGACACATGAGCATTTAATAAAAACTGTGTGTGACTGCACGTGCGTGCCTTCACAGGACGCACAGATGTGTGCAGTTTGGTCCATGAGCATGCAGTGTAGAACTGCATCTGCTGATCAGTTCAGGATCCAGAAAGGCAGCTTTAGATGGAAGAGCTTCATTACTCGTCAGCGGCTGTGAAATACTGTACCTATTCCATACGGTATAAAGAAGATTTTGTTCTCGTCCCTTACACACACACACACACACACACCATGTAACCCTGGTATGCCACAAGGGAAATCAGCTAAGAATTCATGATAAAGTCCCTGAAGAAGGAAAATAAAATCAAGGCTCTTTGAATTTGGTTTTTCTATAAACTAGAATGAGATTTCAGGACCAGAATCTTTAACATGTTGTTTTGTAATTAAGGAAGGAAGGAAGGAAAGAGAGAAGGAAGGGAGGGAGGGAAAGAGGGCGGGAGGATTCTTATGGAGGAGTGTGAGCTCAATAAGCAGCTGTTACATGAAAAATAATAATTACGGCAATAAAGTGCACATGACCAACATATAGGCCAAATCATCTCACCGTTTTTCCCTCTCTGGTCGTCTTGGAGTAGTGCATGCGTCTGGGCATTCACTGGAGTTTCATCTCCCAAGCCATTCCTCACTGGGATTTGGCTCTGTGAATATGATGTTGACTAAACAGTAAGAAAATGAGGGTCTGAAAGAGAAATGAAATCAGATGGCACATAGTGGAGAAAAACGGTGGGGCATTAAGAATTAAGTTCATTATCCTGTTTGTTGTCCATGATGCCCCTCTGCCTTGGTTTCTTGTTCCAAAATAGATCCTCTGCACAGTCCATGTAAGCTGCATATTTGACTACATTTGGGCAAGCTGATCCCTAACCCAGAAAAAACAAGCACACGGCCTCCCCTACTCAATGGGACTAACTGGAACCGGCGATGGAGCGCCGCTCCACCATTCAGCACAGCATGTGCCGGGACAGGCTACATACTCTGGCCATCTTCTGCTGAAAGTGAGTTTTACAATAAAAACCCTCATTAGTGAGAAGCTCACATGGACACAGGAGAGAACAGGGCAAAGCAAGTCACCCAAGAATCCCACACCTAGGGAAGACCAGGAGCCCAAAATGAAGGAATATTCACTGAATATGCCACACAGAATCCAATTAAGGTGCAGAACCCCAGTTAACGGTTTGAAGAATCAACGTAACAATTGAGAAAATCCTTGGTTGGATATACATTTGTTCTCAAATATGATTCTACTTATTGCTGTCTCCTCATTAGCAACTTCACCCTATTTCTTTCCTATTACTGCTATAAAATTCTTTCCCCTCTAAACACTCAGACATACACGCACAGCCACGCACTGCTTGTACACATGTGGGCATGCCACCCGACACACAAAGCCAGCCAGCTGCCGATCTATCCTCATGCACTGCTCCTCTCCCTGCATTTGTCGTTAGTCATCGCCCTCTTGGTCAGTAAGACACTGTCTCTCCTGTTTCCTTCCACCTGTGTGGAATTGAATGTACTAGCAACCTGGATACGTGTGCATTCGGGGTAGCTAGGAACAATACCCAGATGTGTTTCTACTTCTTGCTCTCCTTCTCTTCCCTCTTCCTAAATGTAGATATTTACCTCCACCAGCCCTTCAATCCTTCTTCCATAGAGTTGCCCATAACAGTGCATTCACTTACAAGGCTTCTGCTATCCCCTTACAAATATGACTATCAAATTTAACTCCAGTTCTGAAATCACTCCCAAGGGCCGCTTTCAAATGTTCAATGGCTTGCTGAACTTTTCTATCTAGATGTTCCCACCAGTACTTTAAACTAACTCTGCATCCCAAACAAAACTCACCTTTCATCCTATACCCCATTAAAAAAGAGATGAGCTTTCTGGGCTGCATTCCCTGTGTGTGTTATGACACCTCCATCATCTCAGGCCCCAAACTCTCATCATCATTTTCCCTTTCTCCCCTGCAGTGAATTCATTTCTCAGCTTTGTCAATGTCAGATCCACAATATTCATTTATCTGCCTCCACCACCACCCGAATTCCTACACTCATTATCCGTCTTCTAGATTATTATAATAGCCTCTTAACTGCTTTTGATGCCTCTAGTGTTCCACATCTCTCATTTGTTTTACAAATCCCTACCCAGCCATCTTCCTAGAGCACTGCTCTGATCATTTACACTGTCTCCTGGTTCACTACGTCCGCAATTTAAACGCCCTAATCTGCATTCAGAGACCCCACAATCTAAAATAGACAGACCACATCTCCCAGGAGCCCTTCACCCACCCTGGGCATTTTGGCCAGAACAAACCGCTTACTATTCACCATACACCAGTGTTTCTATCTCTGTGTTCCTGGGGCTCACTCGGCCTGGAATGCAGTGTCCATTTCCACAGGTGCAAATCCCTTGCTCAAATATCACTTCCTCCTAGAAGTTGGCCCTGGTCTCCAGCTGAAAGCAAGGTTACGTTCCTACATTATTCTGATCTCATTTTATCTATTTCTTTCATGATCCTAATTACTTTCAACTTTTTGTGAAAGTTGCATGGTAGTATCTCATACCCTTTAGAAGACTATAAAAGTCCTTGAAAGCAAAGCTCACATCTTTATGTCTCACTCAACACTTAGCCTAATGCCTTTAACACATTAAGTGCTTACTATATACTGAATTATTGAGCACACACTAATGAGTGCATGCATGTACTCACACACCTGTATGAATGCTCATACCTGCTCACTAAACATACAGCCATTTGTGGCAACAAAAATATGAATCAATCCCTATATAAATCAATCACTTAACTGCGCGTTCACAGTGTGCTCACGGTGAAAGCTGTGCATTTATAATTGCATGCCCACGAGTGCTCACGTTGAAAAAGACAGGAAAACTGATTCTCTGAACAAATAGTCAATGACTCTTTCTCTCTCTAAGCATTGCAACACATCCGGCATAGGCACCTGTATGAAAGAAAATGAAAACCCTGGCTTGCTCTGAAAATACCAGGCCAGATGAAAGAGCTTTTGGAGCTGGAAGAAATCCAGATGCATTGGGTAGATACGAGGGCAAGGACTGGGGCCAAGCCAGGCTGCCGCTGACGAGGTAAAGACACCCAACACAAGAATGTGCTTAAAGGGAGGAGAATTAAACTGCAGACAACCCCCACATGGTTGTGTATGGAAAACAGCCTCCCACTGTACAGCAACATCGCATGGCTGGCGTGCAGAGGAGTGTGTGTGTGCACGTGTGTGCGCGAGGTGCAGAGGAATATGAGAATGAATGAATTCAGGACACCCCGATAAATTCCCCCAGGAATAAAATCCAAAGCACCTGCTTCTAAGAGATAAACAGAAAGCTCTGCTCCTCAGAGGCATGGCCAGTGGTTGAGCACCGTGCTAATCTCCGCGCCAGGTCCCCAGCACTGCAGCAAATGTGTGTCCAAAAAAAAAAAAAGGGAGGCAAGAAGAGAGAATCTCAGTAAGGCAGTGATGTGAATTCAAACACTCTTCGCAGTTGGGATGAAAGCAACCACAATTGATGTTGTTTCAAAGAGGGAATAGGAGCCAGGGCAGAGAAATAGATTAATTTGGCTGGGTGGATGAAGAGGACTCCCTGGCTAACGGGGCGGGGGGGGGCTGGGCCAGCTGCCGAGGAGCATGGAAATGCTGCGCATCTCCCAAGCACTGCGCGCTGCTTGGAGCGCTTTCCTGTTTATGGTGTCGTTTGATCTTCCAAGCACTGCAGAGAGCAAGTTGTACAGGGATTGTTATTCCCCCTCCACAAAAGCCCAAGAGACCCCCAGACTGGGATCCATCTCCCTATGGCCCATCGGCAGCTTTACGCCAACACTTCCCAAGCTTCAACACAAACGTCAGCCTGCGAATGAACACACTGAAATTCAGACTCAAACTCTGCAAGTGGGAGGTGGGGCCTGAGATTCTGCATTTTAACAAGCTCCCAAGTGAGCCCCATGCTGTGGTTTGTGATCATACATCATGGGACTCCATAGCTGTGATTGCTGGGGTTGAAAGACTTGTCTCCATAAAAGGCAGATTCTAAACTCTTCGTCTGACAAGACATTGTTTAAATGACTAACATTCTAGGCCAGTTGTCATAAATAGATCCCAGTTAGGCTTGAGTGGTCTTTGGCTCTGAGATTCACGGTCAGCTGGAAGAGGCTTCCCATGCCTGATTCACAAGCAGGGAAAGGTACCAGCCCTCTCTAGATCTCTGCTTCTCCAGCTGTGCAAAAGCGAAGCACAACATCTTCTAGGCCCCATCCATCCCCGACTGAAGGAGCCCAGGGAAGCCTCCCCCTTTGGGTTTATTTGGCTATAGTGAAGCCTCCAAAAGTCCTAGAACATTGAGATGCCAAAGGGAGCTTATGCGCACCATTACTCAAGGAAAACTTGACTCCTGTTTTCCTCCAAGAATCTCAACTCTTCATCACCAGCGTCACCCCCCTCCTAGGGTAAGAGCATAGGCAGGTATCACTACTCCATTCTTTCCTGAGAATGACGGTGCAAAAGGCCAGAGGAGCAGTGTACCCAGTATCCCAGAGCAAGGCGAAGACCACCCAGTGCCCCGGTTCCTGATCCCAGGCTATGGCATTCAGAGTGTCGAGAAAGGCCAGTTCCCTGTACCTTCCACACTGCCCAAGCCCAATGCCTGCAGTCCCTAGCAGCGGCCCCCCACCTTTTCTGAGGGGGTGCATCGCCACCTCTGCTCCACCTCAGATCATCAGGCGCTGGATTCCCAGGAGGAGTGCATAACCTGCATCCCTCGCAGTGCAGTTTGCAGGGTGTTCACGCTCCTCTGAGGGTCCCAGACCCCCCACTGCTCTGTCGGGGCAGGGCTTGCGCAGCAACATGCGGGATGGTGACAAGGAGCGGCTGTGGATACAGATGAAGCCCTGCTGTGCCCCAGTTCCTGGCGGCGTGGGCAGGGTTGGGGACAGCAGATTTAAAGCACATCTACAACCATAAACATTCCTGGGAGGACTGTTTGTTACCTTTGAACTCCGATCATTTATCAACATGGGGAATTTATATATTAGATTTCTTGCAACAACCAGCTGACCCAAAGGCCCTCCTAGAATGCGGTAGGAGGACCCCTAAAAGCAGCAGTGAGACATCACCCATGACTACATTGCCGCTTCCCTGCTGTGCGGAAAGCCAGGCCTGCCTCCACACTTCCACCAGTGCCACCAGTACCACCTGGGGCCTCTGGACTGACCTCAGAACTCACAGGGCGTCCAGAGACTCCCCGAGCAGACACGGTGGTCTCACCCCCGCCAGCCCTCTGCTGGGCTGTGCTTGCTGGGCTGCGGGAGGGAGCCCCATGTGCTCGCAAAGGACAGCTCCGGGCCAGGGCGACGCAGGTCACAGATGCTGCAGCAGCTCAGCTTGAGCAGGGTCGCCTCGCATAGCCTGCGCCGGTGGGCTCCGGGAAGGTGACCCAGGCGGAGGAGGCCACATCCTGACTCCCCACTGCAGGGCCCACGGCTGTGGCCACAGAGCTGGCCCCAAGCGCCTCAGAGACTGTGAACCTCCAGGAAAAATTACATCTTCACAAAACACCCTTTAATTTTATCCACGTGCCTTAATGAAGGTTCTGGTATGAGCGACCTCGCAGGCTTTCTGTCTGACAGTTCTGCTGCGAACTAAACCCTGTGCATCCCCCACCCCAGCCTGAGATCTCTCCAGCCGCCTCTAATCTTATTTTCTATTTCTAGGCTATATTGCATTAGCACCTTTTTATTTCTCCTGGCATGTTTGACAGTGAGTTCAGGCTAGTGAGAATCATCTCTTTGTGCTGGCAAATGGGGATTGCATTGGTTGTTTTAGAATAATGACTTAGAGTTAAAATTACCCCCAGGATGTCATAATTACATGGTTGCAGCTTTCTTCTTTGACAAGTTGGAGAAGCGGAGCTCAGGTGACCCATGGGAAGTTGCTTGGTGTGGAGGAGAGAGCGGGATAAACAAATATGTACCCAGATGCCCCCCAGGAAGCTCGCAGGCCTGGAGCAGAGGCCCGAGCCCTGGCCTTCTGCGATCAGGAGGAGAGAGCTGTGCGGCCCGCTCCGCCCACATCCGCATATGCACGCAGCTACCTCTCGCGCACCCTCGCAGAAACCCGAGAGCCGCAGCACCAGCCTTGCCAAGGGCTGCGTGATTTTCAGGATGCCCAAACCCCATCCTACAGGTGCCCCACAGTCTGGGACACTCACAGGTGAAACTCCCTCTGCCTGCCTCAGTAAGCAGAGGTCTCTGCGGAATGGCGGAGGATACTGGTGGGGGCGTCGTTGCCCACCCACCGCTGGGTTGATTCCCTGGGACTGTCCCGCAGTTGCCTTTGCGCTAGTTTTTAGGAATGAGGTAAACATTCTCTTTCGGAAACCGTGTGGTGGAAAGCAGTGGGACGTACACACGGTGCTGCAGATGGAATTCTGCCCGCTCCGCCCGGAGCCCCAGCCCCTCCAGGTGTTCCCAGCAAGGAAGCTGCCAGGACTCTGGCTCGACAGCCGTGCTCTGTCCAACCGTCTAGCAGGGGCACGAGGGGGAGAACTGCAGAATTAAAGAGTCTGGATGTGCAACCAGGAAGGGGGAAGGTTGAAAACAGGTTCCTGCCAAGATAGGAGGAGGTCCAAGGGGCAGGCCCTGCCACCTACCAGGAGGGTGAGGGACTGAGGGGCATGACGTGGGGCCAGGGGTGAGATAAACACACCCTCAGAAGGGACAAATCACACTCGGGAGCCAGTGCAGCTCAAGGGTTGTGAATGTGAGCTTTGCAGTCAGACGTGGGCTCTGACCCCAGGCTTTGTCACCACGACTGGTGGGTGTGTCCATAGACCACTTAACTTCTCTGTGACTCAGTTTCCTCCTTTCCAAAATGGGAACAATAACATTACCTAACAGTTTCTTCGAAGACTAAATATGTTAGTGCAGGTGAAGTGCTTAGAACAGCGTGGCTGTGGCTTGCCCTTAGTAAGTAAATGGTGTTAATATTATTATTTTCATGTGGCCATTGTTGAACTCCCCCCCAGCCCCCAAACTTCTGTGATGTTGCTCTTTGTAAGTCTCCAAAATGCTATGTTCAGCCCCTGAGGGGAGACTGGGGATATTCCAGGGGAGACACTGGAAGCCAAGACTGTCGAAGGCACAGTGAGATGTGACTGGGGTGAGCCCAGGGGCCCCCGCTGGTATTTATTTGTAAGGAAGACGAATAGCACTAAGAAGTAGGGGAGCATGGGAAAGAGGATTTTTAAAGCACAGCTTCTAAGCTGTGTAATTACTGCCGCTGGGCCACGGCACAAGGGAGGAGGAACATCGTAGACCATCTTTTTTGTTTTTCTTCCATCAGAGAGACCTTGAGACCTCCCCCAGGTTTTGAAACAAAATTACATTTTCCCTGCAGCAAGGCGCTGGGCCTGCAGGAGCAAGGCCGCATCCCAGACTCCAAGATTGCCGGTTGAGCCTCCAACAGAAGCTAGTGCGCAAGGGGCCCTTTTTGCAAATGACACTAATTAATACGGGGATTATTGGAAAAGCAAATCCACTTCAGCTTCTTGATTAAAACCCTGTTGCTCCCCCAGCGACCCTGTATTTGCACATGGGCTTTGGCAGCCACTTGTGCTGGGGCAGAGGCAGCTCCAGTGATCCCTGCCTCTGTCCCAGGTCTGTCACTCCAGCTAAACTGTCACCTGAGGGTCCGACTCAGGTGTGACTTGGTCTTATGTCATGGAGGGTGCAACTGCAATCAGCGCAGAGAAGGGAGGCAGGGAGGTGGCGTGATCTCAGTCAAGGACTCGGAAAACACAAATTCAAGGCAAGCTTTATCTTCCGCCAGTCAGGCTATCTAGACTGAATGTTCTGAGTGTTGTGATAATGACGATCCTGTCCCCTGAGCTTACAAGCTTGCAATGAGGAGGAGCTGCGGATGGATGCTGAAGACTCCCTAGACCCCAGAGCCTGGCCCAGGTATTCACGACACCATCCCGTCCCCTGTAGGCCTTGGTAGAGCAGGGGGACAGTCTCTGTCCAAAGGGGAGTCCAGGTTAAGCCTGGCTTTTCCCAGTGACAGCTGCACACGCGTGGGACCACAGAGCGCCAGACCAGGTTGGCTCAGCCCTTCTTTCTGAACATGAGGATGCTGTCTCTGTGGAGACCTTCCTCAGCCCACCGTCCCCGGATGTTGCCCTGAGGACCCCAGTCCACAGGAGGCTCCGACCCCCTTTCCCCAAGTGGTCAGGGAAGTCGCTGTGGGTGCCACACACTTGGCATTTCTGTGCCGACATACCGTCAGTTTTCTTTCTTTTATGTAGATGTCTTGTCACAGCTAATGCACAGTAAGACCTTTGAGACCCTGTGTGCCTTATGCCTCACACTGCTTTGTGTCTGATGCCCTCGTGGCACCCAGCCTGCGGCCTGGTGCATGTGGTAGGCTAGGACGCACACACTGGCCGATTGTTTGGGCTGTGTTCTCCCATGTTCCCGCAATACCTGGCTAGGTAAGGACCTTTCCAGGACGCCTGTGCTCTGTCACTGCAAAGGCCAGGCTGGGGCAGGAGGCTGGGTGAGGGCCCTACATAGGCAGAGAAGTGACCCCTTCCCCAACTGTCCACACCCCCAAGAACCAGAACAAAGCTTTGCAGTACAGACGTATGAGGGGACTGCCATGAACAGATGCACCTGCCAGTCAATAGAACCGGGCCATCGCTGTTCTTTGCCATTTCTATCGTTATCTTTCTGGCCTTAACTTCCTCATCTGTAAAATGAAGGGCCTGGACCAGGTATCCCTACAGTCCCACCGTTAAGGCTCCACAGCCCACAAAGGAAGACAGGAGGGCAGCGGGAATCACACAGAAGAGAGTGAAGCCCAGAGCCTGTCCGCACAGCGGGGCTTCAGCCCTGCAGAACTCCCAGCCCAGCCCCTTTCCTGACCTGGGCCAGAGAAGCTCAGGCAGCAGGCAGGCTGAGCAACTGGACCTGGACCCACAGCCATGGTGCTGGGAGAGGCCTGCCTGCCCTGTCTGCAGAAGGACCACACCAATTGATGCTTTAGGCGTTGGTTTGCACGCATGCCCTTTACTGTTTGTCAATGACCCCTCAACAACACTGTCAAATTCTGAAAAAAATATGGTTCATAAAGTTGTGCTAGGGGAACAGCTACTTATCTCCCTCCATCTTTGCAGCATCATTTTGCTGTCTATACACAGGCCAGAGAAAGAAGGGGGTGCACAGGAGACCCTATGCCCTGTTCTCCTGCTTTGCTATGGTCTTGAAATAAGCTATAGGTAACTCTGAAAAAAATGGAGAGTTAAGCCCCTTTAGGGTTGGCAGCTGGTGTTCTAATCCTGGCTGTGCCTCTCAAGCTGCACGATTTGGGACAGGTACTAATTGCTGGGACCCTCAGTGTACTCATTTGTGGGATGGGTGATCTCTCACCCGTCAGAGAGCACCGTAGTGAAGATCAAGTGATGCCCTGGGCTGCTGGCATATTGTAAGTACCCAGTAAATGGTGGTTTAGGGCTAAAAGCAGGGGCCAAAATTACATGTAGAAGTCAGACCAGGGCCACCCTAGGTTTTACCCTACTTTGAGCTTCAGCTTGTTTTTGTGAAATTTTTTAGGTCACTTTGTTTGAAATGGAAGAAATCTTAGAAATTTCCCTTCAGGATTCAAAATGAAGAAGGGAGAGTTACTGGGGTCCAGTGCTAGCCGGGCTGGCTCTACGTCTGATGTCCCAGGGCTGCTCCCCCGACACAGGCTCTTGCTCCGTGTGTGCTGAAGTAGGACCCTTCACCTTGCCTCTCCCTGGTCCTCCACACTGCTGCCTCCCAGGCACCAGCTCCAGGTCAGGACCCCCTTTCCAGGAAAATGCAAACATCGGATTTCTTGGCATCTTAAAGCTGTGTCATGCCACTCCCTTACGATGCCAATTTCCTTTCTGTTGTTCTGTTGCATACATTTTAAAAGAAGATTCCATAGGCCACTGCCGCCTCTCTCTTCTTTGTGGTTAGAAGCAATGACTAGAATCTTGCACGTACTTACAAGTCAATTTTCCTTTAATGACGATTTTACCTGCTCTGAAGCTTATCAGAAGGAGGGTTCACGCACCCGGGGTCTTCTCGGCTTGAAGCTTTCAGTGGGCCGCGGCAGCTGTTCTATAGGCAGTTGCACCTGTTCCGAATCTCATCAATGTAATGCTAATATGCAAAGCGATTTGGGATGCAGGAGACCAGAACCAACAGTGAAAGCAATTGTGTTTGGGGTTATAAATCACTTCCCCATCAGCCGCTGAGCTTTCTTCGGGATTCACCTGCAGAGGTTCTGCAGGCGGTGGGGCCCTGCAACCTTCCCTCCGCTGATTTCTGTTCTCTGAGCGAAGGGTTCAGAGGAAAGTTGCTGGAGGTGGTTAAAGTGGAATAGAGGCCACAGGTGGAAAGAGGTAGGGAGGACATATATTGAGCAAAAGTCCCAAAGAAATTTGCTTAGATCTGCTTTAGCAATGCTGACAGCATTTGCAGAGGTTCAAATGGAGAGTTCTGGAAGGACTACTCCATGTCTTACCAAGAAGGTGGGCTCCATTAGGGCTCATTAGAGACTGAAGTCTATAATCCTTACCGCAGACAACCTCACTTTCAAGAGTTGCTCTCAGGACTTTGAACTAACCCACTTCCTTTAGCCAAACATGGGTGGCAAAAGTTCAGGGTCCAGGAAGTCAGGGCAGTGGCCTAGCTAGTTCAGGAGCTGAGTTTCTTGATTTCTGTAGTCCTGAATTGCCATCAGGGCATGGTTGCCTCCGTGGGCACAACTGTAAAATGGATCCAATCTGTCTAATGAGGCGCCAGGCCCAGAGTTTCTCTCTAATGAGAGCTTTCCTGTTTATTAGGGCCACGCACACCTCCTCTCTTTTTCTCAGGAAGAACGTGGCTGGATACAGCAAGAACAATACGTAACCATGGGATATAGCTCTAAAACAACCAACCTTTAATGGCACTTAAGCTGATGCTCACCACAATTTGAAATAGGTTTGGGACTAGGCTGAACTTCTTTAGGCCAAGGCACAGAGTCCACACTGGGTTTGGCAGTGGTAATAACTCAGAATTTTCTGGGAAGTTGGCAGAGAAAATTTGTATTTAGGGTGGCAGAGGGCAACAAGCTGTTGGTGGGGATAGGAAGAGACGCTACTTTATATCTCAGCTGCTCCCATGGCAGGGGTTAAAGTGCAGGTTGCTGCAGGCTGTCAGCTCCGTGGGATGAGCAAGGCAGGGCATCGGCTATGTGCAAGACGCCAGTCAGCATCCCGCCCCCAGACAGCTAAATAAAAACACAAGGTGGCATGTCCCAAATAAATGCAAGATATTGGTGCATTGAATGCTGCAGCATTTGAAAAGAAGGCAGACTTATCATAGTGGAGGCAAAGAGGTGAAACTTGGTCTGGCATGTGAGCGACTGCAGCAGCAGGAGGGGAGGCATCCCAGGCAGAGAGCGGCACGAAGGGAATGCGGTGCTGAGGACTGGCAGGGAGAGGCAGGAAGGGCAGCACAGCCCGGGGCATGGCATCGCGCAGGGGAGGCCCAGACCTGGGGGGCAGGAGAGCAACCAGGGGCAGGTTCCCAAAAGTGTAAGGGAGCCACCATGGAGCACATTAAGAAAGCCTAGGCCATTGGTCCCATTCTTCTTGCCTGCGATGCAGTGAGCGGAGCGTGAGGGCGGGGCACCCACTCAAGATTTACCGCCCAAACATGCCGGGTCTGTTCTCACAGCTGCAAACAATCTCCTTTATTAAATAGTCAACACTAGAGGGGGTGAGCTGCCAGCATGCCAACCCACAGGTGTCGCAGTGGGGCAGCCCCAGCACTGCGCATCCCCAAGCTGACTCATGGCTGTGTTCGGTGACAGCTGAGTCTCATCTGTCCTGGGAATGAGGAGGAGAGTCACCCAGAGACCGTGTGTGAGTGACTCCTAGTCTAATTTCTGCTGTGATTGTTTTCAAAGCTGTACTCTAACTCTAGTCCCTCTGGGTTTCCTGAGGAGAAAATACAGTTATTTACTTATTGGGTTTATTAAAAATGCACCCATTACCTGAATGCCTCTAGGCAATAGCACAAAAATATCTTTTTTGAAAGAATTCAATTAGGCAGAGATGCAGATGCACCTCCAGCAGGAGGCCAGCAGAGCTGTCCCCTGCAGGACGGAGAGCCCAGATGCGAGACGCCCTGGCCCCATCAGCACGCTCAGGCTCCTCTCTGCCAGGACGGGAAGATTTAGGGGTCCCCCATGTGGTTTCCCAACTTCCCACTCTGTCCCATTCCAGCCTGGGACTTCTACAGTGGCACTTAGACTGGGCTTGGGTCTGATGAGGCCAGGAAGGGATGCAAGGTACCTAAGGTGAAAACGTCCGGGTAGGGGGTTTGGAAAGCTGTTCATTAGCTGTATTGTAGGTTATTTTGGCTTCTTGCTCAACCACAATCTGAAACAGTTTTGTAGTTAAGCTGTGACCATTCCTGCAGAAAGATTGCAAGGCAAGTAATCTTTCTAAAACTCAGAACTGAGGATGTCACTCCCACGAAGACTCTCTGTGGGTCCCCAGTGCTTTAGGGTCCAGATCTCTCCCTCACATTATACACGTGACACTTTGTGGTCAACCCAGTTCCAACTCTGGTCACATACAAATATTTGTAGGTCTTCAAACTGTGCTGAACTGCTCTTGGAAATGTCTTCTTTTTGCGATATTAGTGTCATTCCTTCTGCAGCTGGATAATTGCTCCTCATCCTTCAGGGCAATAGAGGCATCACCGACTCCTGGAAGACACCCCAGTGCTCTGTTCTGGGACAAGTGCTCCTTCCCAAATCCTGCAGAGTCTGACTGCACTGTGTTATAGTCCATTGTCAACATGTCTGTCTCTCTGGCCAGAACATGAGTCACTCAAGCAGAGGGCCTTGTCACTCAGCTCAGATTCTCTGTGCCTGGCAGGAGAGCATCAAAGCCAAACAAAGTCTTCCTCTAAGACCTGGCTCTGAAGTTTGAGTCCTTGAAAACTCGGGCTCTTCTCTGTAGTAAAAATGGAGATTATAATAGCAATTATCTCATTTTAAAAATCACGAGGATGAAGACACTCAGTGTTTTGTGCCTGGTACATGACTGTTGACAGGACAAAGAGAACAGGGACATGGCATATGTCATTGACTTTTTCCAAAGAAGACACTGAGCTCAGAAAAATGAGCTTACTTGCCTACAGTTGCACAGTAGGCAGGAAAGTGGCAGGACTGAAATGCAAATCTGAGTTTAGCTGGCTCCAAAGCCCCATTGACTTGTGCCATCGACAGCTCTGCAGACCAGAGACACCGCTCCCTGCTGGTCTCCACTGGGATGGCAAAGCCAAGGCCAAGGGACCTCTACAGGAAAACGTAGGCCTTTGGGTTCTTCTGGCTGAAGGTTTCAGGGGACCTTCTTCACCTGATCACCTAGAGCAGTGAGTCCAAAAAAAGTTTGTTGGTTGCCATAGGCAACCAACATCTGGGAAACAAAGCAGTTTACTGGGATGAGCAATGGATCGGGAGTCAGCTACCACCCGGTGAAACAGAAGCATCTAATCAGGTCTTTCCTAACCCTTCCTGTATCACATTTGTAAAATAAAGATTTTAGAATAAATTATTTCTATGGTCCCCATCCATCTCTGCACTTATGTGCTACAGATGTGAAATAAAATGGCTAATGCATCCCAAAGCCAATATTGGTCTTGATTTGCCCGCTCTGGTATATAACACACATCTCTGCTTCGTTCTTTGTGTTTGGATAGTTGAGAGCTATGAGCACATTGCCGCTGTCCAGCAAGGTGAGGGCGTGATGGGGAGGTCAGCTCCACCAGTCTCCTGGGGAGAGGCAAGCAGGTGCAAGACCCAGGGCCTACACTTTCTCCCAGCACCTGCTCCGAGGCCAGCCCATCCCCGCCCCTCAGGTCCAGTGAGTGGCTTATCCTCAAAGAGGAAAGACTGGGGAGAACTGCTGCTCTCCCATCAGCTCCACTGCAAGAGATGCTTAGGCTACAGGCCCAGCAATTGCTACTAAGAGACTATTTTCCACTGGGGGTAGCAGCTGTGTTTGCACTAACTGTCTAGGGTGACCTGCCCTCCCTAGAGACTCCTAAACACTCAGCCCCACAGCTCAGCTCCAAAGAGGGCTTCACTTTCAAGGAAAGGAGCGTGTTTACCATCGATGTGATCATGCAACAGGGAGCCTGAGAGCTCTGGCTTTTGCTGCAGCTGCGTAAATGGTTGTCATAAACTTTTCCCTGTCTGGCCAAGATCACCAAGAGCTATTAGATAACCCTCCCTACTTATGGTTACAGTCACGGTCGTCATAGGCTGCTCTTCATTCACCCAATCTAATGCCCCAGCTCGTGGACACTGTCACTGTGCTGGCCTCAGTGCTCAGGCTGCTTTGTTCACTGTCCCCTCCGTGGTGTTCACTGTGTTCACAGTGGTACCTACCTCCCAGGTCTGTAGTGGAAACTAAGTGAATTAATACCTGCAAAGCCCCTAAGCAGTGTCTGGCACGTAGTAGGCTGTATACAAGTATTAGTTGTTGCTTTTATTCTTTCAATCCAATGACTACTTAGGGAGCACCTACTGAGTGCCAGGAAGGCTTGCTTCCTCCCTGTCCTTGGGGAGCTTAGGCTCTATGGGTGGAATGCAAGGTGGTTTTTGGGGGCCTTGTTCAGAGCATAGAAACCTACCCTCTGAAGAGCAGTCACTTAACTTTCCACTTTCCAAGGCAGTAGTGAAAAGGTCCGTTCCAACTGGCCAGCTGCCTGAGAGGCAGGGCAGGGACCTGCCCCCTCAGCCTCCCCTGGGGCTCTCCAAGGCACCAGATGCCAGAGCTGGTTTCTTAAAGTAAAAGTGTATCCCACTTTGTTTCAACTTCATTTTATCTACTGAAAAACTATCTGTCATCAAGGCCCTGAGATTTCATTTCCTAGCAGAGCCATTTCAGTTAGAATTAATCTCCAGCAAAAACTTTTCAGCAAATCATCCTTTGTCTATAAAAAAATAACACTGATACAATGATCCCATGGCCACTCTCCATCACCCCAGTTTTGGTACCCCATAAAACCTTATTGTTAGGTGATGACTTAATGTTAAGTGTCCAATTATCCTTCTATAGCCAAAACATCTCACCTTGGCCCCCTTCCCACTCAACATCCTGCAGGAAACAGCCCTGGGAGGGCCCATCCTCTGAAATGCCAAGCACATACAGCCTCAGGAAAGTCTGGGATTCCTCTTGGGTATTTACTTCAATCGATTCATCATTCAGCAAATATTGAGTACATACTATACACTAGGCACTAGGGGGTTAAAAAAATAAGGAGAAATAGCTCTTTATTCAAAGAGCTCACTATCTTTAGGGAAGACCAATGTAGATAACTTACAATACAGTTGGATGAGTTTGATAATAGAAATATGCACCCAGCGGCTCCTTGCTACAAGCCAATTTGTTAAAAACGTGTCCCACTGCTGACAGGCTTTCTGGCCTCAATTACTGTTGCTACCCTTTTCTCATCTCTTCTCTGGCAATTCGCTGGATATACCATGTTGATTAATTCCAACACCTACCATGCCCTTTCCTACCACTCCTTGTCCATATAGCAAACTTCTATTCATCCCTTAAAACCCTTTTCAGAGTATCCCAGTCATTTTAAACATTCTCCTTTATATACTACTTCTCTACTTTTTTATATTTCTGTCTTTGCACATGATGCCCTATAGTCTAACAAACTATTTGCATATCCATTTCCTTTACTAGACCATATGTTTCTTTAGGGCCTAATATAGTACCTAACCTCTAACAGGTATTCTTAAATGTTCATCGAACTGAAATGTGTATAAGAATCAATGCTACTATGACCACCATGAATAACTACTATTTTTGAGAATGTGCATGAGACAGGCATTATGCTTCACATACATTTCCTCAGTTTTTCCTCAAAACAACTTTGAAAGCAGAAAGTATCACAAATGACTTCTCTAGTCAGCAATACCTTTCACAGAGAACATGTTGTATAAATTACTACCCTCCTCATTTCTCTCTGCCTCTGTCTCTCTCAAACACATACACACAATCTTACAAGCCATCTTAGAATCTCATTCACTATTTCTAGGAGTTGATAATCTGATGGAGATATCTCACTTCTGTATTCCCATAGTGCCCTGCGGATGTCCCTACAAGTGCATATCAATCTGGTGTAATTGTTGAAGTGGTCATTGGCTCCCTTCTTTAGACTGGAAAGTCCTTGAAGTCAGGCGTGCCCCCTCTTTATCCCGAATAACTACTTTGGTGCTCGGAACACAGTAAGTGTCCAACAAATGTTTATAGGAAGGAAGGAGGCAAGGAAGGAAGGAGGGAAGGAGACCAATATCTTCCATGGACCAAGTGAGTCATTTAGATAGAAATATTATTATTACTCATAAAATCCAAATACTCTCCAGCCAGGCAAAGAAAACAAGATCAGACAGCATGCTGGTATGTTTAGTCTATAGGTAGCTTCTAATAAATCTGGAGATTTGTAATGACTGAGTTAACCAATCACTTGCTATGTGCCAATCATCCTCATTTTATAAAGAAAAAACTAAGGAATACCGGTCAAATAAATGGCCTCACATTCTAAAGTGATTTTAGACAAAGAGCTCTTTTACTCCTATCCTGTTGCTTTAACTCTTGGACCCAACATTTCCCAAAGACAGTCCCACTAGTCTCTTTTGTGCTCTACTTCACCAAGCAAAAGTGGGCAGGACTGGTGGAAATTGTGCGTCCCTTTATTTAATAATATCTCTCACTACAGATTCTGTGCCAAGTCCTCTACCAGACACAGGGGACACAGTGCCCTATCGTGTAAGAGCTCATATGTTTAGACAGGCAATTGTACCACCGTCTTCACTCAGCCCACACCCCGAACCATCGAAAGTTAGCACATCAGTAGCGGTCAACATCTATGTTCTCAATTAGCCAAAAAAGCTTTTAAACCTACTTAAGGAGCAAGGAGAGAGAAAGAATAAATACCTGGAATTGAACTGGCCTGTGATTTTAGTCTATGAATTTGAGCGACTTTGGGGAGAAATAAGTTAGACATGGAAAACAAATGTGAACTCTGTCCACATTATTTTTTCTTGCATCATATTTAACAATCATTTAATCTATGAAAAATGCCTTTCCAGAAAAAAATCTCCAGATTTATTAGAAGCTACCTATAGACTAAAGCCAGGAGGGACCTGCAGTCCCTCCTACCCATATTTTGCTATCGGACTTGCAGCCAGCTTCCTGCAGATCCCACAGCAGAAGGTTGTGGCCATGTGACAAAACTCTTCCCTCTGCTAAGACACAAGGGAGGGCAAGGGCAGGCCGTGCTCGGCACTGCCGTGGAGGAGGACGCTGAGAGCAGGCCCAGTGCTCTCTGGGGCTCTCTCCCCGTCTCTTCCACTTCTCCAGGTATGATGGAATAAGTATCTCACTCTCTTGCCAGTTCCCAGCTTCCAGGTGACACAGTTGTTCCAGGTTGGCCTGGTTACCAAAGGGCCATGCACTGGTGCTCGGCTGGGGGGGTTTACAGGGGGATCCATATTCCCACCTAAGCTCCTTTCGGGTAGATGCAAGCGCTCCCTCCCATCCGTAGGAACAGCGTCCCTTATCCTTCACCCTGGGACTTCCCAGACACCTGCGGGCAGGTCCTGGGCAAGTACGAGGCTGTCACACTGTACCTGACAGCCAGAGTGCTCCCCACCCGCCAGGCTCCTCAGACTGTAGGAGGGGCTTATAACCTGTAGTTTCTCATCTCAGTTAGCAGGTGACAGGCTCCTTTAGCATGGCATCCATATGGCGTCACCCCTTCTGTTGAGCACAATTTTAGGGCAAGATTCATACCGCTTCTCTCTGAGCTCAAAATAGATGCCCAAAATTGGGATAGAATTTACATAAGTTGGCTGAAGAGACTGTGTTCAATTAAAAAGCTTTTGTTGCCAAGGAATTTTTTTAGTTGATACATATGCTCCTTTATTGCAGTCCTGTGGGGGGACAATTTTGGCTTTCTCTCCCTCTCCTCTTTCTCCCTCCCTCACCCCTTCGCCCGCTTAATAATAGGAGTGGGTGGGTATCTGCCCAGGAAGCAGAGCGCGCAGCTCAGAAGCCGCCACCCTGTGGACGTCACAACCCGGCCCAGGAGGAGCAGAAGCCGGTCTCGGCCCTGGCTCAGCCTGGGCAGGGCAGGCCTGGAGGCTCTATGTGTCCTGGCTGCCACCCCAGGGAGGTCATCCCACTTTGCAATCACCGCAAGTACAAGGGGATGTGTTTCCGGTTGCACTGACGCTGAAGCACACATTTAAAAATATAAGACATGTTTTTCCAATCACGAAATAATACTGTTCTTGGGCAAAAATTTGGGAAATAGAAAAGTATAAACGAAGAAAAAATTCATTGGCAATTTTACCATTCAGAGAACTCTTAACACCTCAGAGTATTTTCTTCCAGCCTTTACTAAAACTGTGTATATTCACATAAATTTGGGATGGTAACATATAAATACTTTCGCATCTTGGCATTTGTGTTGAACATTGTGTCATAATATCCTGAGCACTTTTCTATATCAAGTACATTTCAGAAACATCACCCATAATGGCTGAACTGTAAGGTAGTTAACCATGTCTCCATTTTTGATATTCATGTTATTTCTAATTTTATTGCTATCTCTACATAGATATTGCTGCAATTAACAGCCTTGACTCTTTGTACATACTTCATATTATCTCTTTAGAGCAAATTTGCATGGGTTGGGATTTGAGGTATGTATTCCATAGAGAAGACAAGGTGCCCTGAGTGATTAATTCATGTAATTTTTACAATACCTGTTTAGCGTCAGAAATGATATCACTGCTAAAGAAAATAATTTGGTTGTTAAGTATTTTCCAGTGGAAAGCAAAATAACCTTGAGTCAGATACCTGTTGTTTTGCCTGTTTTGTGTCCATTCCCCATTTCTGTGGAAGAGTGTACCTCTGTCCCCACTCTCCACTCCCATGACTCTGGTGGAGCTTACTGCGCCACCACCTTGGGATTGGGGAGTGGTCACTCAGAGCACAGTGAAGGTGGGCTTTGGATTTTCGTCCGGATACACAGGACAGAGGCTCTCTCTGTCCCAGGAGGGCAGTGCAGGTCGAACACAAGTCCAGCAATGCTGGGGACATCTCTGCTCCCACCCACTATCAACTCAACGTGGAACAAGGCAGTGCTAAGATATGGAGGTGGGTAAATTCCTGGCAACATTTATGAGATCTGATCTGCCCGTGCCTGAAGCTAGCAAAACCACCCCACAGATTTTGCAGTTATGTGAGCCATGAAACCCCCTTTATTATTTAAGATGATTTGAATTAAGTTTCCACTGGGCACAACCTAACACGTCCAGCCAACACAGACCAGTTTCAAGGTCAGAGCTTTGGGTTTGTCATACCTGTGTCCTCTGCAAACAGGCCAGTAGAAAGCACATGATTACCTGACGCCTGCCGTGAGCGGGGCTCTGTGCAAAACTCTGCCGGTGAAACTCCGGTAAAGCCAGCTCTAGCCATCTGGAAGTTTGAAGTCTGGTGAGGCAATAGGGAAAGAGCACAGAAAACAAAAGAGGGACCATAAGGCCACAAGGGAGGAGCCACTGGATGTTTCAGAGGATGGGCAGGTCATGTTTTACTGAAAGGAATCAAATCATTTTGTTACAGTGGGATTTAATTTGAGCCTTGAAACGCTGGTAGAATTTTCACACGTGGAGAAGGAGGATAAGGGCCTAGCACGGCAGCTCGGCACAACGCGAGCGCACAGGCGGAAGCGAGAACGTGCTAGCGGTAGGCTAATGGTGAGTGTGGAGACCCAAAGGGATCTTTGCCTGTCCTGGGCAGTGTCAGTGACAACAAGCCGTTTAACTGAAGAGGGAGCTGGCCATCTCCTGTTGTGCATCACTATGGGATCATGATCGGCCTAAACTACATCTTGCAATGACATATTTCAACTATTTTCTCACCTACTAAACTGAAGGCTCCTTGAAGCTGGGCATAGTCTTTACTCCATACCTCAAGCCCTGTATTTAGTGGATGTTCCCAAAAGACTCATTGACCAAAGCATAGCTTAAAGCTAATTGTAATGTTCAACTGGACACAATCTACCAAACTTTAAGAGATAACATCCTCACCTGATGCAAGAACCTTTCCTTGGAGGTAGGGCAAGCAAGTGAGCACATTAGTTGTTTTAAACCACTAAATGCTCTGCCTCTGATAACCAAATGTCTTTTATTTTCCAAGATGAGATTCCTGACCCACAATGCAAGACCTAAAAAGGCACCTCTCTTGCGAGTCAGAACTCAATACCTATTTGGCAAATTAATTTGGCTACTTTGCTTTGTTCGTTCTCCTATTCCTTTGAGCTAGCCACACTGTCTGCCCCTCTCCTCTCATGACTTTCTCAGATGCTCCTCCTACAGCTCTTCCGATATCTGACCAGCCGTGAAGCTAACTGGTGGGTTTTCTGGACAGAGTTCTCTGGCTCAGGGTTTCCCAAATGCTCCTGATCACAAGAATTGCTTGGGGTGCTGTGTAAACATGCAGACCACTGAGTCTCACCTTTGGAAATCCTGGTTCTCTGGGCTTGGACTGAGGCCCAGAAATCAGAGTTCTAAAAAAGCACCTACAGTGATGCTGTGGGTAAGTTTAGGAAACCCTGCAGCTCAAAGGAGCTATTCTGGCTATAGCATGTTCATTAATCACAATCATAAGCAACCAGCTAACTCATAGGAAAGTAGTCTTGTAAAGTGGAAAGATCACCATCAAGGGAATTAGGTATCTTAGGTCCTAGATCCGGACTCTAACACTCACCAGCAGGGTGATTTTGATTAAATTACGGAACCTCTTTGAACTTGTAGTTCTGCCTTTGTCAAATAAGGAAGGCACTAACTACTTTCCTCTTTCCCTCCACAGAATCTAACTAGATAGCGCATGTAAAAGTGTATCATTTATGGGAAGAATTTTCAGTTCATAGTCTTGGCTGCGAGCAAAAGCCATGGGATGATGTGTTTGGTGGCAGAGATAAGCCTCGCCACAGTGGCCGGCGATTTGTAAATATTAGCTCCACAGACCACTTATTGTGTGCTTGTCCTATTTTGTGCCAATACAACAAAGCTGGAAGGTTGTCTCAATAAATAACAATTAGCATTTATTGAGCACTTACTCTACACCAAGCATAATTCCAGATTAATTATTTAGATTGATCAATTTAATCCTCACAACAACACTATGAAATAAATTCTACTTCTGTTGCCATTTTGTAGCTGGGGAAACTGAGATATAAGCAAGATAGAGTCAAATAACCTACCCAAGGCACAACTGAGGCATATTTAAATAAACTACAGCTACAGCTATCAAGGAACAGAGTTTGGCTTTGAATCCAGACAGTCTGGCACCACAGCCCCTATTTCCGCCTGACTAAACCACATGATTTCTCAGGATAATGAGTAGTCCCACAATGATCAGCGGAATACCCAGAGTCTGCAGTCATTTATTCCATTGCCCCTCTAAAAACTGCCAAAGGTGGTGGTCTCCTATAGAGCACTGGTTGGTATCTGTTCACCTTCTGTGGAGCTCAGCCTTACCCCAAGTGTCTCTTAATTATTTTTTGCAGAATATTGGAGCTTGATGGAATGTTAGCAAATATTCCGTCTTGGTGGGTCTCAAACTAGAGGCCCATTACCAAATGTACCCTGCAAACTTGCAGTGTGCATGTGTTTGGAATGAGAACACCTGCCTTTCTGAATGGCACTCTGGCATTATCTACACTGGGCCATTTCACACCTGTAATACCTGTCTAGCTCCTGCAGAGACTTGGATGTGCTCCTCTAATCCAGCTCCACCCCTCGAAGAGGAAACAGCAAGCCCAGAGAGATGAAATGAAATTGCCCAAAGACGATGAGTGGTTGAGTCTGGAATCGATCACAGTCTCCCAGTCTCCAGATCAGGGTGCTTCCCAACCACACGAGGGGCAGCCCCAGCAGCGTCCTGGCCACCCAAACAAATCGGAAGCCCAGCAAGAGAGAGTGTAAGGAGAGCTGGATTCCTTCCTGGTCGCCTCCCATTGGACTTTTCCTCTGCTCCCTTGGAGGCCAGGACAGGATGGGATCCCAGGGCAGCCACTGCCCGGACAGCCAGGTCAGCTGCACATCACACACCCGGGAAGCCAGAAAGGGCTTGAAAGGGCCCCACCCGCCCAAGGAGGCGGAGCGGTGAGGCTGCCAATGCGACTGTGGCGCTTAATTGGAGCCAGCAGAGAAGAATGCGAGAGAAGGCGCTCTCTGACCCAGGAAGAAAGGAGCAGGAGGAATCTGCACAAAGCCCCGCTCCCAGCTGGCTGCGTTCAGGTTGCCATCTCCCAGCCGCTTGTAGCTCGGGAGAACTTTTAATAGAAATCTGCAGAATGAGATGGGCTACAGCTGTTTGCCTTGATAAACATATTTTATGCTACATGCCTCAGCCGCCATCTGTTTGCTGATACGAGCACTTCTTCACAGCAACTGAGGAGAAGTCATCAAAAGGCACAGTAGGAGATGGGCTTGGGAGCAGGTAGGGAGGAAGGTAGGACAGGGGAGCTGTCTTCAGGCTGAAAGGGGCCGGCCTGAGGACAAAGCAGTGTGGCAGGCACAGAGATGGGGGTGACCTGAGCAAGTCAGATAGCCCAGCCGCCCGGCACTCCTCAGGAGCTTTGCACAGTCCTCAGGCCTCAGCCTCTCCTCCCTCCACACCTGCCTTTGGCCTCTGAAATTTAAAGCAAGATGATGACGAAAATTACAATGGTGCCCACCTCCCCGCCAGCACTGGCCCTGGCCCATGGTGACCATGCCCAGAGGCTCCTGGCTGCAGCAGCTGCTCGCCTACGTCAGCCTCAGGCAGTGAGGGGTCCCAGTTCCCTGCACCCAATCCCCTGTCCACTGGGCATACCTCCCAACTCTTCTGATCCTGGCTGAATGCCCGACACAGATGGAGACAGAGACTAATTAATGCCCCTGCAGGCAATGCCACCTAGTCTGGGGCCAGAGCAAATCAGGGAGGAGTTTTGGAGCCCTCTGTGATGCCCTGTGGCCACACAGCTGGCCAGCCCTGTAAGGACTAGAGAAATGGTCCATATGTGCTTAGAACGGATGTAAGGGAGGAAGGATGTGCCCATGCTGGCACTCTAAAATATTTTCATGAAAAGCAACAGATTTGCTTGCTGTTGAACCATCAAAGCAAGAGAACACAGGGTTGCCTTAAGAGAAATCAGCATCCATGGGGAACAGTTAAGATATCGGAGATTTCTGCTTTTTGAGTGCAGAGCCTATGTGAACTTGTCTTCCTTCCTCCCATGGGGAAAAATGTGAGAGGCCTGTGTGACTCAGGCTGCCCTGAGTGGCTCCTATTTCTGGCATCCTATGGCATCACCTTCCTCTCTCTGCCCGCCTACCAGCTCCCCTGCCATTCTACTCAGAGAAACTCAGCCCACCTGGAAGTGGGGTAAGCATGTGTCCATCCCACAGGTGCAAATGGAACCCCAGCCATCTCCCTGACCCCTTCTCTTCCCTCTGCCCCTCGCTGAGTCACTGTGTCAGGTAGGTCACCGCTCTGACCTCTCCTGTTGGCAACACGGGGCCAAAGTGTCCAGACCAGCTGCCTCCCAGCACCTCCTGCCTTCCCTGCTGGGGCTGCGAGCCGCTAGGCAGGGCTGGTGGGAGCAGGCTTTGCTCCTGGGAGCAGAAAGCCGCTCTTATTCCCGGCTGTGAAGACCAAACGGACAGCTCAGAGCCATGCCAAAGCACAGGAAAAAGCATCTCTGAAGGGAGGCTGGATAGCTGAAAAGGAGGCACAAGCTTCCAGAAACATATTAGTCAAAAATAAACTGGACCAAGCACCTGCTTCTTGGTGCCACCTCCTCCCAAGGACGTGGGCAGGGTGACTGCTGGTGACATGCTTTGAGACACTCAGACAGAAGGCGCTAAATCATTGTATACTGAGTATTGTGACTTCGGGTCCAAGAAACCAAGTGCTTTGGATGAGCTTCAGAACTGCTGGCTGTTAGCCGGAGTCGGAGCAAGCCTCAGGCCCCAGCGAAGCACCAGCCCCTGGTATTAATAAGTGTTTCCATGGCACTTGATATTTTGCAATTATCTTTTCTAACACGTCTGCCTCAGCAGAATAGCAGGCCAAATGTAAATCCTTCTGCCCTCCCTTCTGCCTGCCCGCTTTTGAGGAAGGCGACCTGGCTCCCCGTACACCATGAGAGGAGAAGGGGCTGCTGTGGAAGGGCCCCCGAGTCCGCAGCCTCTTCCATCCCCGCTCACTTGCTGGCTCCATGCCCACCTCCTCGTGCACTCTTTTGTCCACATTTCAAGGCCAGCTCAAGACAAACTCCATCCATTCATGCAGCCACTGTCCATTCAGCAAATATATGTCAAGCACTTACCATGTGCCGGGCACCAAAAATGCAGCAATGAATAAAACAGGAAAAACATCCCTGTCCTCATGTAACTCACATTCAATTAGGAGTCGATAATAAGCACGTAAATATGCAACACTGTGAATACAAACCAAGCCATGTGAGAGGTAGAGAGTAACTGGGAGGGATAGTATTCTATCTAGTGGCCAGAGGGCCTGATCTCTGAGCAGGAATCCGAGTGACATGAAGAAGCCAGTGGGCGGGGGACCAGCGTGTGCACAGGCCCTGTGGTGGGAGCACAGTGCATGCTGGGAAACATCAACGGGGCCAATTTGGTTGGACTGAAGCCCTTGCAGGCGGTGTGTTGTCATGGCAATATGTGTGGCCCAAGAGGCAGCAGGGACTCGACTCTGCTAAGGTGCCTTCTTCTCCAGATGCCCCATCCCGGCTGGAGCCCCCTTCTCTGAACGCCTGCATTACCCCCACCCTGCGTGGTTCCTTTGGACCTTACCTAACACCTGTTTCGTAGCTTCACCATTTGATGCAATTGTGTTTTCTTTTCCCAGTGCAGTCCAAGCTTCTACATATTTCCTTCCAGATCTCTGTGTCTTTTCCGGACCACAGGATTATTCCCTCCGTCCCTCATTTCTGCCATCCTGAGCTTCCTTCCATTGTCTCCTTGAAACCAAATGCTGTGGATGAAAGGCGCCTCACCAGCTATATGGTCCCGTGAATGCACCCAAGCACTCAGCAGCACGTTCATTTTTAGCTTTAATTTCAATCAGGCAAGAGTTCCACTGCTCAAATTAATCTTAAACAGCAATCCATCTTTTGAGAAGGCATTTATTTACTCAGCAGTCATTGATTTATCCATTTAACTTTATTTTAACCTGCTCCCTGCTGAACACTGTGCTAGACACTGGGACTGAGGAGAGGGTCAAGGAGGCAGCAAGTGCCGGGACAGACGGGTCACAGTGAAGGAGCATTAACAAACGCTAGCAGGAAGTGCCACTGGGGCGCACGACAGCAGAAGACGAAGACAACAATGCTTGGATCTTTCTGGAGAAGACAGGGAAGGACTTCCAGTGGAACTGACATCACAGGTAGGCGTTGAAGGACGTATAGGAGTTTTCCAGAGAGAGAAGGGAGTGCACGACATTAGAACAGATACTCTCAGCAGGGGCTGATTTGTTCCCAGGGGACATCTGGCAACGTCTGGGCATAGTTTTGGTCGCTATGACTGAGGGCAAGGTAATTCCACTGGCCTCCAATGAGTAGAGGCCCCAAATGCCCACGGTACCACCAAGTTTGAGAGATCCCATGTTAGAAGTGAAGGGGACACATGTGCAAAGGGGTCAAGTTGCAGAACTGGCCTGTCCGATCAGAAGGGTCTGGCAGGGCTAGAGGACAGTCGAAGTTTAGGTCTGAAGCAGAAATAGAGGGTAAATGAAGGCCGTGGCTGGAGATGGGGCTGGAAACGTAGGTTTGGGCCAGAGAGATAAAGGTCTCATGTGACAAACTGTGACGTCTGCTCCATGGACAACAAGGGCCGACTGAAGGGAGGCAGAAGTGGGTGGGATGCAGCTGCGACCACTGAGCCCTGCTCTGCACGAGCCTCGCTATGTCATCACTTCCAGTGAGAGCAAGAAACACACGGAGAGATGCTGCTATTTCTACTCCACAGATCAGGAGACAGAAACCCATGCTCAGAAAGGGAAGCTTCTTGCTCAAGGTCAGCCGCAGGGACAGTTACAACAGAGCTTGCAGACACAAGTGCCCACCTACTTCACTGCTGGACCAGTGACCCTCTGAGCAAACAGTCTCTGCCCATCTGGGCTCCAGTGGGCTGCGAATCCAGCTGGCTTCCGCAGACAGCCTCCTGCCGCCGATGGCACCACGGTGTCTGCGCGGGGCAGCTGCCGGGTAAGGCCCTTTGGAGTCGAGTGGATTGAGTCCGTTCTTCTACTCAGCGGCACATTCTGGGTCCCAGAAAATACGCTTTCATCACCTCTAGAGAACAAGTGAGCATTAGCTGATCTTTCCTCTTTTTTCCTTTCCTTTTCTTCCTCCCCTCCCCTCCCCTTCCCTCCTTTCTTCTCCCCTCCCCTCCCCTCATTTCATCTCCCCTCCCCTCCCCTCTCCTCCCCTCCCCTCCCCTCCTTTCTTCTTCCTTCTCCTCCCCTCCCCTCTCCTCTTCTCCCCTCTCCCTCCCCTCCCTTCCTTTCTTTGGCTCTTTCTTCCTTTTTTTTTTTTTTGGAATGTTTAGCAAGCTATGATGCATTCACCAAAACTCACTTCCTTTTCTCCTGAGCACATAACCGGATCACACTGCCCAGCACCCTTGGCAGCCATGTGACTGACCAGGAGCCAGCGAAGTCTCAGTGAACGCGATGGCACCTCCTCAGGGCACGGCCCAGGAAGGCCACGCACCCCTGCTCATTTCCCCACCTGCTACCTGCGCCGGAAGGGCTGGAGGGCGCCTAGCTCAGCACAGACACAGGCAGAGGAGCACAGGCTCCCAGCCCAGAGGGCTGCTGCCACCTATCACCTCTGTGTGCAGCTCAGCATGAATGGAAAACTTCCATTAGGTTAAGCACTGAGACTTGGAAGCCGTTTGTAGCTGCAGACGGATTTACTTGCCCACCTGACACAGGCAGCGTGGAGGGGAGGGACAGCACTCAGAACAGAGGCCCCACACTCCTGAGGGATTCAAGCAAGTGGCTTCTGGGGCAGAAGTCCAGTGACCGGCAGTTACCACAGTCACCGGTGTCCTGTTCTCCTACCTGTCTGCTTTACTAGCTCTAGTGTGCGATTCTGTTATGGAATCTGCCCCAAGATCAAAGCAGATGCCTACATGTGGGACAGAAAGGAGGAAGAAGAGCAAAAGGCCAGCTCCTTTGACGAGCTTGGATAAAAGCCCATCTGGAGACTTGTGCTCACCTCTGACGGGCCCCACCCACTGGCAAGGAAGGTGGGCACACTGCGTCATTTTACTTGGCATTTAGTGACCCAGGGGGAAAATCAGGGTTCTGTTAGTAGGGAAAAGGGGAGATTGGATATTGAGTGGGAAACTAGGAGATTTTGTTAAAAGAAGGGAGAGGAGAGTGATTTTAACTGAGAAGATGCAGCTGGATGGGTCACGTAACTGTTGGCTGCCCCTTTGTGTACTGGCAGTTTCTGGCTCCAGCAGCCTCAGGGGGGAGGCAAGGGTGTCCCAAATGGCCCTGCCCCGGGAGGAGGGGCTAGGGGGCTGGGGCGCCTCCCCGGCTTGACCGCCTCTAAGGCACGATGATGCACCCACCCACACACACTCACTCACGCTCACCTCTTTTCCAAGAGCCGCCATCCTGCTAGAGCGAAGCACCCCCTTTCCCTCCTAGCACCCCTCCAGCAAAGTCTCCCACAAGGGGCGGCAGCCAGGGAGGCTCTGGCTGCTTTTGCTTCTTCACATTAACACCATAAAAACACACGGCTCTTGCCATGAGACGAAGCCAATTTCAACGTCGTTTGTGGAGTTATCGCTGCTCTTTCTGCATCTCTCTCTTGGTGTTGCTAAACGCTGTTGGCCGTGGCACTCAGCACAGGCCAGAATTAACCTTGAACAGAGGCGTGAAGGTGAAAAAAAACAGATTTACCAAAATGAGAATAAAAAATAGCCAGCAATCACCCCCTTAACTTTAACTCTTTGCGGTGTCACACGGCAAAAAACAGTGCTGGATTTTCCCTTTTTGTAAAGGACATACTGCCAGCTCTCAGCCCCTCTTCTCCCCACCTGCACGCCCAGGCACTAACGGCAGAGGGGCCTGCTCTAGCATCTGTCCCCAGGCCACCTGACCCATGCACTGGTCGTGAGCCGGGGCTGACTCCAACAGCTCATGCCCTGGGCACCCATGCGCTGAGACTTCAGGAATAGACTTTACATAGTTTGGCATAATTCAAAATTTGCCAGCAGGTCAGACACCTTCTTTTTGTTTCTCCTATTTCTATTTCCTTATATCTGATTCCCTCCTATCCCTCTGCTATGAGAACGATCTTGTTCACCCAGCGAGGAGCCTTTGGTAATCCAGGGCTGTGCATCCTGAGTGGTAACATGCTTACGCATCACTGGGCATCTTGTTAAAATGTAGATCCTGATCCAGTAGGTCTGGGTGGGTGTGAGATTCTGAATTCTGCCAGCTCCCAGGTGATGCCAACATTGCCAGTCTGCAGACTACACCTTTGCCTCGGCGTCCTCGGCAAATAGACTTTTATTGGGTTAGGCAACTGAGATTTGGAGGTGTGTCTGCAGGATCTAGAAGGCAATTTTACCTGAATGGAAGACCCCATGCCTTTTAGAACTGCTGACAGCAGCACCTGCGCAGGTCATGAGTTGAAGGCTCACGATATATTTGAAGTCGGAGCACTCTGAAGAGCAAACCGGCCACGCCACAGAAAGGTGCGTATGAGAATGGACTGTTTCCCAGGGGCAGCCCACAGGCAGGTGACTCCTCCCTGAGCAGTGAACCTGTGGAGAGTTCTGCCTGCAGGTGGCCTCCCAAGAAGAGGGACCAAAGAACCTTATGCTTCATGCTTCCTTCCTCTTCGATACCATTGAGCAACTTTGCCAGCTGCATCCCAAAGACTTATGGCCTTGAGGAAAGTAAGGCCGGGCACAAGGTGCTCAGCAGAGCCGAAATCCGAAGGCTTTTCCTCTGAAGCTAGCTTCACAAGGATCCCTGACACGCTGGGAGCGGCAGTGCCCAGCCCCGCACTCGGCGAATTGTCCACGGCCAGTCTCTGAGCACATGCCAGGCACCGCGTGAAGGGCCTCTTGCGGCCAGGCTCCTTCAGGGACAGTGCGCTGAGCCGCTCAACCCACCCCGCTCCCAGCCCCCCCTCCTCGCCACTGTGCTCCTGCCCGGATCTCCACGGCGGTGTTCTGTCCTCGCTTCACCCTTTGGGTGTGGCTGCATCGCCTTCTCAGTCTCAACCGTGAAACCTCAGTTTCTCTTGCCTCTACTTCTGACTTTGGAGTGAGAGATACGTCCTTGAGGCACCTCAGAGAAGACACTTCCTGCACTGGACTCTCTCCCAGGTGCTCTAATCTATTCCATGGTTCAGTGACGATCTCTGTGTGAGGTACCCAAACCAAAGCCAGCTTCAGTATTCCAGACTCAAATGTCCATAGGCACATCAAGTGCAAGGTGTTCTGAACTGCACTGATAATCAGACCGGAAAGAACTTGCTTTCTCGTCCCCTGCCTCATGAAATGACACGGCCGCCCACCCCAATGCTCTGGCCAGGCCCCGGGGAACCGTCCGCTCTCTCCCCACCCTCTCATTGTCCCACAGCTCCATCAACTTTCAAGCCCTGTGACTTCCGTCTTCTAAATTGCTGTGGACCTGCCATACATTCAACAGCAACCTTCTCCCCTGGTTTGGGTACTTTCCCTCCTCTTTTTAGATGGCTTTCTGCTAGCCCAGAGGGCTGTGTCCAATCTCCTCTCACTCTCCCACAGGGTGTCACTGTCCGTTGCCAAGGGAGTAGCACGAGAAGGTGATAAATGAATGCCAAGCGAGTTCAGAAAGGCTGTTAGTAAGGCGGGAGTTTTAATGTGAGCTGTATTGCCGTTGGCATTGGTGCCATTTAGACAAAAGTGGCGGACACTGATACTTTCCCCAGGGGAACGGTTCCCAATTATTCCCAGAAAGAAGAGCCGCCCCATGACTCAGCACAGAACAGCAGTCTGCCCACTGCCAATTGTCTCTCCTCCTGGGGGATCCTGTCCCCGCAGGAGAAAGTTTACCACACAAACTCCCTTCTGACTTATTTCTGGTCAGCAGGGAGACAGCAGAGCCGAGAGACTGTGTAGAGGAGGTTAATGAGCCCACGTGCCAGCTGTTCCAGGGCCTCGTTCCTTACCCTTTCTTTTTGTTTCTCATCCTTCCACCTGGGAACACATCTCATACAAATCTTTCCAGTCCACAGAATGCAGCCCAGCTTTCTACAGCGCCTTCTACCGTCATCTCAGGACGCTTTGCAGGGGCTGATAAGCGATGGAGACAGGTTGCATGAGTTTGCGCGAACTGGATTCTCAAGGCTCGATTTCTAAGCGCTGGGTCTGCCACTTGCCTGAGACATGATGGTGGGCAAGTTACTTAGCATCCCCAAACCACCGTGTCTCCATGCATAAAACCTTCCACCATTGTCATTTTGCTAACCAACAGAGGTAATATCTACATTTTATAAACTCTAAGTCATGCTGCAGAAATAAAGATTACTACTGATAATAGCAATAAGGTATAACGGTGGGGGCGTGTAGCTGGTTACATACTGTTCCAAAATTATTAGACATGATCAGAGAAGATGATCAAACATGATCATCTTCTCTGAGGGAGGGTGACAAGAGTCATAAGAAGAGGACAGAGGCACCAGGAAGAAAGCTTGGTGGTGGCATGGGAGGCTGGCACCCAGAGCTGGGGAGGTGGGGTGCGGAGCCGGCAGCATCAGCTCATGCAGATGCCTGGAGGCCACGCCAGAGAGCTGGGATGTTTTCCTAAAGATCGTGGGAGAGATCAAAGTGTTTTAAGCAAAGGAGCATTATGATAAATTTTCTTATTTGATAAAAAGTCTTTTACGCTGCAGTATGAAAATTAGACCCGAGAAGGGTGAAGCAGTGAAATCAGCTTAGGACCCTGTGGCAGTGACCCACGTGAGGGATGGCAGTGGCCAGGGCTGGGAGAGTGGCGATGGGGATGGAGGGAGCTGGTGGATTCAAGAACTGCACCGGCAGCAGCATCTACAGGTCAGTCTCCTTGTAGGAAGCTTGGCGCAGCGAGGGCAGAGTCCCGCCCGGGGAAGGCAGACTGGGTCAGCAGGAAGACACTCATCATCGGATGACCTGTATTTGATTCCTAAATCTGTGGTTAATTAATTAATTAACAATTATCATTAGCCTCATGGATTGGGCAAGTCACTTAACTTCTCCACACCTCAGTGTCCTCATCTATAAAATGGGGATAATAGTCACTCTGCCTCGCCTACTGGGTGGCAAAGCTCGAATCAAGTATGATACATGAGATGGGCTTTGTAAATCGCCAAGCAGGCCACCCTGTAAAGCAGTCGTAGCATTCTGTAGAGACCCCACCGCATCAGACACAAAGGAAATAGACACAAGAGGAAAAACATTCGGCTTCTGATGCAGGCCTACCTTGGTTTGTAATAGGCCGGGGCTTATTTCCATGGTTCCTTAAATTTTATAAAGCTTTTGTAGTGAGGAAACTTTGTGAGAATCTTATTAGACACAGCAAAGACCAAAATCAGCACAAAGCTCACATATAAAAGCTTTAGCAAAAAATAAGGATTTCTCTAGAGGCTCTATATGTGCTTAAATGGTGCAGAGAGCTAAATTGTGAAATTACAAATGAGATGTGGAATGGCATATTTGATTACACAGAGTCATCTGCAATGCCTCATAACACGTAAGAAATTTGAGGGACTGTTTATCTGGCACTGAACTCCAGGAGGAGTCTGCAGAAAAACTGAGAGAGCTTTAATAGGGCGTTCAGAAGACAGGGAGGGCTTCTTGGGGACCATATGGGCTCATCATGCCTGGGCTTTGGTCCCACTTTCTCCCCCAAATTCCAAATGCTCACACGGGCATTAGTTGATTTGACTCATTGGGGAAGAAATGGAAACATGAGCCCTATTTCACAGATAATGAGACTGTGTCATAAAACAATTATAAGGCCTGGTCTCTACTCTCAACCCGGTTACAATCTATGGGAGTCCATGAGCTAGGCCTGTGATACAGAGAGCCACTTTACACAGGGATAACATGGTGTTCTACACTTGGTGGGGGGCGGGGGCACACAGCAAAGGCTCTGAAGCCAGGCAACCCTGGCATGAACCCTGACTTGCTCACTGGCCTTTAGACCTTAGGTTTCCTCAACTATAAAGCAAGGACAGCAATGCCTGCCCTGGAGTGTTGGTGTAAATACTGTAACCATATAGAGCACACCGCCTAGCACCCCCACGCTGGAAGTGTTCAGTAGCTATTAACACGATGTGTGTGTTGTAGATGGTGCTTATGACGAAGGGTGTAGTGGAAAGTCATCCCATGAGCTGAACAGAAGGGAGCCCGGGGCCTCCTCTGATTCCTAGATGGCACCTGAGTCCTAGCCCCAGTATCCCAAGATGCAAACATTACAGGAGCAACCTTAACAACTGAAGAGTTCTGCATTTCTCAAAGCAGAAGCCAAGAGGATGAGACAAAAGCAGTTGCCCTCCCGCCAACACCCACCTTCTGCTGGAGCACCCAGAGGCAATCTTTTGTCCCCATCTCTGCCCTTGACTTTTCTCCCCCTGCCTATGGCCATGGGACCCCCAGGTCTCAGAGGGGCCAGCGCTGCTGTGCTGGGGGCTGTCCTCAGCAGACCAGCCTCAAGTTGCTGAGAATGTAGCGGCACCCAGCAGGCAGGTGTGCGGGAGCATGCCCAGGAGAGAACAGCTTGAGTAGTGTTCTGGGAAGTCTCCGGCACAGATGCAAAGGGACTGTCCTCAGTCTCCATCTTCCCACCCCTCCCAGCAATTCAAGGAAAAAGATAAGAAATTTGAGAGTAGAGCTGTTCATTTGAATCCAGCAATGCCCTGTGTCTCCTCACCAAATCCAGATAATTTATGCTGTGACCCTGGAGGTCAACATCAAAGCATATTTATTGGAGTCCACGTCTAAAGGTCCACACCATTCCCAACCACAGGGTTCGTAGTCTGACTATAGAGAATGCATATGAATTCAGCACAGAAGACAAAACAAACTCTTAATAAACTGTGAGTGTGTGTGCGTGCTGGGATAGAAGGAATGGAAGGTAGGACACTTACATATTTTAAATAGATTTTAGTTCTTAATCATTTTATTGAATAATATGGGACTCAGAGATGAAGAAGAAGCAGGACAAAGACATCGACAGAAATCTTTTTCCTTTGGGATCTTCTTACTTCTCTTCATGCCATAACTACCTCCCAAGAAGAGTCCACAACATTTCCTAAAACGTGTTCCATTTCACAATTCTTACACACACACACACACACACACACACACACACATGATTTAAGTAACATTTCTCAGTTTGGGGAGTTTTTAGATTCTGCCAAATGTCTCACCTGATTCAGCCAACAGATAGATGTTAAACACCCACCACGCACAGTGTCCTGTATGAGACTTCCCAGAAGACACAAGAAGGTCTAAGATTATTTTCTCTGCACTTACGATCAGTCATAAGGCCCACCGATGTGCTCTGCTAAATTTATCTCTAGTCTGCCGATCCCCCTCATGATCTTTCTCCCAGACCTCCAACTGGTCGGCTCAGATGCCATGTCCTCCACTGGCCCGTCCCAGCCCTTGGCTTTGCTCCGTGTTCCTCGTCTGCGTCCTCAGAGACCCTGGGCTTCATTTTTTGTGGCCCTTACCATAGTGTATCAAAATCACGTGTTTTCAGATCTGCTGCTGACACTAAACCTATTGTAACCCTTAAAAGTCTTCGCATCCCTTCAGCACATAGCACCATATCTGCCATGCTCTGTAGACGCTCCAGTGACAACTGCACACAATGCTTTACCTCCGTCACAGCGCGTGTTGCCCCGTGTCACACGTGCTCGCATACCTGGCCATCTCACCTAGAAGGCTGGAGCTCCCTAGGTACAGGAACTGATTCCTCTTGGAATCTCCAATGCCTCGCACGGGGCTTGGTACCTTGTTGGGAACAAATTAAAGAGGAATGAATTTGTAACAAATGGATAAGCCCTTATGTTTCACGGGGGGTGATGACTTTCAGCAGGAACAGCTGGGAAAGGTTTCGGCTGGGCGCGGAGGACAAGCAGGTTGGGGTAGACAGGAGGGGAGGGGAGGACACTCAGGAGGAAGGGAGAGAGGCAGCGGGGCCCACACGGGGGAGAAATCCCCCTGACCACGGTGCTTGTCTACCGTCCGGTCCACATGAAAAATGAAGGCATGGGCTTGGTCCTTTTCCTCCTTCCCATTTCTCTGCACCCATTACAGAATTCTCAGAGCTAGCATGTTACCCCATTTATTCTTCACATATGATCCTTCACAGAGGCCCCATAGCTCCACAGGGGAGGATTATATGGTGACCAACTGCCCCAGTTTGCCCAGAACTAAGGGTTTTCTGGGACTTGGGACTTTCAGTGCTAAAACCAGGAAAGTTCCAGGCAAATGTGGATGAGATGGCCATCGTCACCCAGTTGAAGAGATGGAAAAACATTAAAGCCTAATAAAACTTTTAGAACCACTTTCTACCCTTCCCTTACTGTGGATCCTAGTTCCTGATTTATTTTCAACTTTGGGGACAAAAGGAAATGGTTTTATAACTGCAAGAAAATATTTCATCCTCTCTAAGAAGCTTTTTCTCATGCCTCCCCCGTCCTAATTTAGCTTAGGTGCACCACATCAGTGCCACAATGTGAAAACTGCTATTATGCATTTACTGATTATGGTGTGGCAAGAATCTACAGTCCGTTCCCCAGATGCACAATCAACTCTTTCATGGCATGGACTATGTCCCATTTATCTTTGCAGCTACATCATATAGCACAAAGCAAACCACCCAGTGCAGATTTGTTGAAGGAGTGGATGCATTTATTGGTTGGTTTATTGGCTGGTTAGATGCTGGGGCTCATTATTTGAATATTTGACAGTAATTAATGGATCCATCCCAAAGCAGCTGGTGTATGCCCCCTCCTGAGAACAATCAACTCCATTTGCAGTCCCCTATGTTATGAGGAAGACTGAGGCAGCTTTTGCTATTGAGCTGAAATCTGTCATGTCACCCCAGTTTTTAATCTTAGGCATTAGCTCTCCAAGAAGAAGGGCTCAGGAAGCCTTCGGCCACAGAGGCCCCATAGCTCCACAGACCTCTTTTAGGTTCAGTGATGTGCCAGGCAGCTCCCACTAACAGTCCCTGCTCGGGTGGCAGCAGGGCCGGAGGTGGCAGCATGTGGTAAGCCTTCCCTGCAGCCTGTTCAGGCCTGGGCCCACTGGGCCATTAGACCCCAAGCAACCCTTGCCATACCCTGCCGAGACCTGGGGGAAGGGATGAGCTGAAAGGGGAGAAATTCCAATTTGGATAGAGGATAAAGACAACCTGTGGATGAACCAGTGTCAGTTTATTGTGTTTTCCCCAAGTTTTTATTTTGAAAATATTCAAACCCACAGAAAGTTGAAGATATAATATGGTGAAACCCATCGTCTCTACCTTTCTTTCCCCTCGAGTGCTAAAATTTTGCTTTGTTTGCTTGCAATCTCTTTCTCTCTAATACTTTTGCTAAACCATTTGAAAATTAGTTACAGATATCTTGACAATTCACCCCACAACACTTTAGCATGTATTTTCTAGGAACTAGGGCATTATCCTACACCAGCAAAATGGTTTTTTGCACTCCTAAGACATTTGCCTTCCAAAATATTAATACAATGTTATCTAAAATACTGTCCACATATAAATTTTTCTAATTGTCTTAATAATGTTCTTTACAACATTTTCTTCTGATCCAGGACCCAATCAAAAGCCATCTACTGCATGTAATCGTCATTCCCTTTAGTCTCCTCAGTCTCTGTAATCTAGAACAGTCTCTCATTTTTTATTTCTTTATTGCATTTTATATTATTTTGTCTTTCATGGTTGATAGTTTTAGAGTTCAGGCTAGCTGTCTTGTAGAATGTCCTGTAATCTAAATTTGTGTGTTTGTTTCTTCATTATTGAATTCAAATTAGGTATTTTTGGTTTAAGTACAACCTAGGTAGTATTGCATATTTTTTATCCCAGAATATCAGGAAGTTCAAAATGCCTTTTTGTTTCAATATTGGTAATGACCCTACCTGGTGTCAAAGGTTCAGAAGTGATAACTATTGAGGCAGTCATTTTCTTCCATTATTTGGTTAAAGTGGTATCTGCCAGATTTCTCCATGAACAATATCCCTTTATCAGGAGTTCGAAACCAGCCTGAGCAAGAGTGAGACCCCGTCTCTACTGAAAAAATAGAAAGAAATTAATTGGCCAACTAAAAACACATAGAAAAAATTAGCCGGGCATGGTGGCACAAGCCTATAGTCCCAGCTACTTGGGAGGCTGAGGCAGGAGAATCACTTAAGCCCAGGAGTTTGAGGTTGCTGTGAGCTAGGCTGATGCCAAGGCACTCTAGCCAGGGCAACAGAGTGAAACTCTGTCTCAAAAAAAAAAAAAAAATCATCCCTTTAACCTTTGTAAATAGTAAGTACTCTATGAGGTGAGACCATGTGAATATCCCATTCTCTAATCATGTTCACCCGATGGTTTTATCATCTACTGACCATCTTTGCTTGAGTCAGTTATTACATTGGCTGTTGCAAATGGTGACTTTTCTAATCCTATCATTTCTTCCACAAATATAAGCTGAAATTCTTCTGTGAAGAATACCAACCTACCTCCCACACACACATATACTTCTTTATTAACTTTTGTCTTTAAATAATAAAAGAGCCATGAGAATTTTCAAAAATATCACAGAGGTCCAGTGTACCCCAAATCTAGCTTCCACCAAGGATAACTTCTTACACTGCATGTTATCAAAACCAGGAACTTGACACTGACACAATGTAGTTAACCACACTACATATCTCACTTAGATTTCACCACTTTTTAAAATGTAAATTTTGATTTTAATATTTTAGTATGACTTTAGACTCAATTTTTTTCACTATGTTATAATCTGTTGCCGTCATTCCTTTGGATGCTCACATTGCCTCAAATTTGGCTAATGAGAATCCCTTCAAGCCAACTCACGACTTTTTTGGATAAGCCACAACCAGTCTGTGAGCTGTTCTCTGATTTCTGGTACAACAAGATGTTCTAGGCTGCAAACTGCAATTAGCCATTTCTCCAGGGAGTCTTGGTTTCTTTTAGTGGAGAATGGTATTCAGAAACAAAGATTCGAGTGTTAGTTGGGCTAATTGCTACTGAAGTTTGTTGCTTCTAGGCCCTTTCAGTGGACAAATCTGACTCTGGACTGAGTCCTCTTATTCGAGTCCAATATCCACAGGATTCTCCCTCACCTTTCCCTGTCCTGTGTTTGCATACACCTTCTCCCTGATTCCTAACACCATCAGTACATGTAACTGATTTGCTCTGGGATAGAGTGCAGTGGCGTCATCATAGCTCACTGCAGCCCCAAACTCCTGGCCTCAAGCCATCCTCCTGCCTCAGCCTACTGAGTAGCTGGGACTACAGGTGTGCACCACCATGCCTGGCTAATTTTTCAATTTTTTGTAGCGAGAAGGTCTCGCTGTTGCTCAGGGTGGTCTCGAACTCCTGGCCTCAAGCAATCCTCTCACCTCAGCCTCTCAGAGTGCTAGGATTACAGGTGTGAGCCACTGTGCCCGGCCTTCTTCATTCTTTCTCACACTGTGTGTACTTTTGTTTGGGTGCACCACAGATGATCCAACATATCTACTGCAGAAGGGCATTTAAGTTGATTCTAATGTTTCGTTATGATACATAACATTTCAATCAATAATCTTCTCACACATGGTTCGCACTTGTGGAAGTGTATGTCAGGGTAAATCCAACAAGAAGAACTGCTAGGCCCAAGGGTAAATGCGTAGTTTTGCTAGATATGCCACATTCTCCTCCATAGAGACCAGTCATTTCTCTCTCTCACCAGCAATTTAGGAGAGTACCTGTTTCCCACAGTCTCATTGAAAGTGTGTGTTGTCAACCTTTTGAATTCTGCCAATCTGACAGGGGAAAGATAATACCTTAACTGTAGTTTTATTTTTGCATTTCTCTTATCATGAGTAAGTTTGAGTAATTTTTTATATGTTTAAAGGTGACTTTCATATCTTTTCTATGAAATGTCTATTTGTTTCTTTGTTTTCTGTTACTACTTGTATGGTTTCATTTTTTACATTTAAATCTCTCATCCAGTTGGAGTTTATTTGGGGATAGGGTGTGAGATATGGATCCATTTTTATCTTTTCCCAAATGGCTATCCAATTGTCCACCCCTTCATTATTTAAAATCCATCTATTTCCCAGTGTGGCTTGAATTTGGAGGCCTTCTATATTACATAAATCCTATAGTCAGCATTAGGCATGTCAAAACAGAAATTTCTTTCTGTGCCTGTTCAATATGACACAGCTAAGCCCTGAAAGGAAGGGAAGACACTGAAAAAAAGGAAACAAGAGTTAGGAACTCAGAATTCTAAATATACATATTTTTCTTAATATTTTTAGGCAACACATGTTAATGACAAAGGTTCTAAATAGTTGTTGCAGTGAAAAGTAAAATCATCTTCCTGTATCAGATTACAGCCTCTCTAAAAGCAACCCCTGTTGTCAGTTTCTTACGTATCCATGCACAGATGATGTATGCCTGTGCAGACAGAGAGAAAATGCAAGAGAGAAAGAGATACTTTAAATGAAGGAGGAGGAAAATGAACTCACACCTCCTGAAAGACCTCGGGTGCTCACCATCATCACACTTCATCTGAACAATGGTCTTCTGAGTTCTGTATTTTTATTCTATCTTATGGTTCAGAAATTGGGATTCAGAGAGGTAAAGTGACTTGTCCAAAGATCTCAGCTAGCAATGAGAGGATCCAGATTTGAATCCGCACTGCGCTCTGTATCACGGTGTGAACATGCAGGGAGCGGGTGGTCACCACACGTAAACAGCTGTTTGGAACTCTAGGGGCACACTAAGAGCAGTGTTCACAGACCTCCGCCCCAGAATGACTTGACAGCAGGAGCAAAGGGGTTTCCAAGTGGTGTCAAGAAATTAACGTATCATGCTATATTATTGTGCTACCTGGCAGGGAGCTCCTGATTATGGTAAAGATGGTTCGTGTATCAGGGTGAAATCCTCCATCTTCAAATGCCTTGAAATTTTTTTGTAAGCCTTGCTACAAGGAGAGAAAAAAAAAATCAGAAGAAAAATTGTATTGTGTCAAGAAAATTAGCCACTATGACTCAAAGATACAGAGCAGGGCAGATCTGTTGACTCAGAAGGGTCCATTTCTTAGTCACTTATCAGCTTTTACCACACTTTAGTATTTTAGAGAAAGAAAGAGATTTACAAAGTGGGGGAGGGGAGATAAAAATAAAAGACTGCAACAGAAGGATTTGCTTCACGACAGCAGTTCGTGGCAGCATGCGAGGAAAATATAGAGGAGGAAGCATTGTCACGCTATTGCAGAGAGAAGGTTTTTGAATGGGGAGTAGATGGGTGTCAATTTCTGTATATTAAAACATTCAAAGCACAGCTCCGTTCTTACAGAAGTTTGCTCAATCGCAGTGAAAATGTGTCCTTTCCCCTCATTGTTAATGGATTGTAGACTCTGTAAAAGTGCACACGTTAGAAGGGGAGGGTGGGGAAGTGGGAAGGGAGCATGCAGCTTCCCTGGACAGTTCACAGGCTGTTTTTTGGTTCCCTGGGGATTTTACTGCTCTGGACTAAGGTCCTTGAACTTGCTCCATTCCTTAAGATACCAGAATATTTGATTGGGATGGACTCTCCAATAGACACTTCATGAGAAAAGGGCAGAGATGTAGTTCATGGTCAACCATCTATTTCCACCCCATCCCTTATCCACCAACCCTCAATTGTCAACAATAAAAGATTTTGGAGGCACTAGAATTTAAGATCCTATACCCTAGCTTCTTACATCAGCGTTCCATCTATTCTGTCTGCAACTGCAACTTGGATTTCTCTTGCCGTGCGCGGATGTCCATGCAATTGGCTGTTCTCTCAAGGTGCTCCAGCACCTACCCTCTGACCGCCCAGCCTGCCATCTATCCTGCTTTTCTCCATCCTTTACCTCACCCCTTCAACTTCTACTCTACTCAGCCAAGGAAATATGCTGTTCCCACTCAGATCTCCTCGTCTGCAAAGTCAGGAATACTCCACTGCTCACCCTAGCAAGGCTCCACTCCTTCCCATTAAAAATCCACAATGCATAGCAAATCTCCCTTGAATTTTCCAAATGTTTCAAATAGCCCCATTCTTCTCCCTTAACATCTGTCCACCAATCCAACAACTAGTATGTTTATTAAACGTTTGCTATGTGCTAGACACACTGTGCTAATATCAGGAAAAGTGACATTTGTAGAATGCTTTACTCTTTGTAAGGCATGTTCACATCACTTTTTCTACTTGATCTCCATAACAACCACCAAGTTAGGAAGGGCAGAAATAAATACTGATCCCATATTGCAGATTAGAAAACTAAAAGCCTAGAGAGTTAGGTGGCTGCTAGAAGTGCAAAACCAAAAATTCAAACACAGGTCTTGTTTAAAAGCACAGGAACTCTATGTTAAATACAGAGCGTCATGCATGTGCCCCTCCCACCCCACCCCACGCAGAGTCCACCTTCATAGCTGTAATGAGTTGTGAGCATGTTTTTCTCTGTTTCTCTAAAGTGTTTGCTCTGTCTTCCCTTTAATTGATAAGGTCCCCATGGACTGGAGCTCAGAGTGGCTCTGTGAGCTTGGTGCTGAAAGGGGTGAGGAAAGTCAAATAAATCCACAGTTCTTAGAGGCAAAGCTGGATAAACGTTCCAACATGCACAGATGCAGTCCCATCTGAAAGCGGAGTGCAAGACATCGGAGCCAATGCAGGTGGGCTCCCTGGTGCTTTACCCACTTAATAAGTACTAATGTTTTTTGGAGTCATTTCCATTCCATCCTGTCAACACGAGCTGAATGAATCAGCTCCCAGTCACACTCCCTCCCCTCCATACAAAAGTCAATGCACATGAAAAGCCCCCATAGTGGGCATATAATTATCATCAGACTGCAAACCCATTTCTCAAGGATCCTTTCCATTGCTAGAGAGCTGGATTAATCAGCATGACTCACAGTGGTTTCTACATCTCTTAATTTACTACCAAACATTCCTTTTCTCCTGAGAGGAGATGTTTGGTTACGTGTAATTAGACCATGTACGCAATCCTACGTGGGACTTGTTATGTTTGCACAGGAGGATTACGAAGCTGTCTCCAGGTGGGGGATGGTGACACACTGCATGAACAAAGGTATGCTGCGTGCTCATTTGCAAACCTCCGCAGCGTGGTGCAGGCTCGGTTGGGGAGAAGTTGGGGCTGGAGGCACACGTGGGCTCAGCTCCTCTAACTAATTGCCTGGGGCCCGGAGGTTCTGGAGATAATGGCTGAAGCACATGGTCCCTACTTCTTCTAAGGTTTTCTGCCTTCGGAGAGTAAGGCTGGCAACAGCGCCCTCAGAGCTGAAGGGCCTGGTAGTGACATGAGAGCCTGACCTTCCTAGGATGCAGGCAGGGGACCAGGAAATTTGTGTGTGGAGCCGCCTCTGGTTTTAGGGAAAGAGGAGGGGATGGGCTTTGGAGGAGTGCCCCTGAGGGCCTGGACCCCAACCCTGGGGCTTTTCCTTGTAAGAGTCCAGCCCCTCCGAACACTCAGGACACCCTGAAATGAAAGTCGTGCAGTGCTCTGCTAAACCAGAAACAATATGAAAAGAGAGTACAGGGCACTCTAGCCTGTTTCCAAAATCTCCTCACTAACCCTCTTGGAACCTCCACTCAAACTCTACTAGAAAAAGCTGTTTAGAATTAGAGTCAGTGAGTGAAAAATATACTGCGTTTACATTTGTCCTCAGCTGTTTTGCTTTTCCTGTTAATGAAGAGGCAGAGATCCCCAGGATTACTGAGGAGCCATGTTTCACAGGAGCCAGGAGCATGCTGGTCACACAGGAAGAGAAAATATGGGACACCAACCGCCGGACCATCATTAGAAGACGCTGGGGTGTAGACGTGCCTTGGGTCACAGGTTCCTGGTTCCTGCTGCATCACTCCCTAGCTGTGTGACCTTGGTCACGTCACTTGGTGCTCTGGGCCTCCATCCCTTCATGCATCTGAGGGTAATAGCAGTAGCCTCTGACCTACCTCCCAGGGCCTTGGGAGGATGAAATGAGATCATGGAAGGAAAAGAGCTCTATAAACTGCATTCTACTATGCAAAGGACTGTCCTTGTTATTAATAATGATGGCCCTTCGCAATGATGATAGCTGTCATCTCAAGCAGGGTAGGGTTGCGTGTCCAGCAGTGCCCGTCTCTGTTACGGCAGAGCCCTTTGTGAAGGAACAGCACTGAGGAGTGACTAGCATGTGCCCTGTCACTCACCAGGTGACATCTCAGGAGACAGCAGTCCAAGGTGCTGGAGGAGAGGTGCTGTGGCATCCCGTCCCTCAGCTTGACGAAGCATAATTGTTTTGACATATGATGGAATTTGTCCTCGCATGGGTCAGAATAAAAGCGCAATACTGATGCTTTTCATCTAATTTCAATTACAGTCATTAAAACCCTTACTCCTGAGTCAAACCTTTCCAAAAACCATCAATGACAGCCCATTACAGATGAGTTATTTATAGCGGCGCATGTTAATTTTATAGTACCACAGACCAGTGATTCACGGCTTGGCATTAGTGAGAGACATCATTCACTGGGCTAAGTGATCCCTGACATGACAAGTGCTGCTCTGTGTCTCCGCAGGGGTGACTCAGGGCCTGACTTAGAGGTCAGACCCATCCAGCGCAGAATAGCTGAAGCGTCTGGGCCTGGGCCCACCTACCCAAGGACACATTCTGCCTTCCGGGGGAAGAATGACACAATTTGCTGTGGGATTGGAGTGTCACATCCAGAGGATTTCTGACTGAGATAGTTAGGCTGGGTCAGAGGTTTGCCTTTTCTTCTCATAGTCACAGCGATTAGTATGAGCACTCAGTAGACCTCATATTCTGTGCCGCTATCCAATAACTCCGAGGGGTATCTGATACTCACCTGGACTTGATGGAGAAAGATGTCTCTGGGGCCATACAAAGCCCAGCATCCTTTTATCCTAACTGCTTCAACCTCAGGTTCATAAGTGCCACTTTGGCTGATCAATATTGGGCCTCTTCATTCTTGGTCTATTTGTAGCTGAAATTCTCCCCCTTGATTAAAAATTCACCAAGAGGCAGCCTGATGTGACATTTATGAGTTCCTGGAAGTCCATAAATGTTGAATGTTAGAAATTAGCACCGAGTTGTTCAGATGGTAAAAAGCAATAAGCAGGCAAGAGGGCTAATATTCAACAGTCCCATGTTTTTATTGTCTGTCTGTTGGACCTCATGGCAAAATGGTGCTAAGAGGTCATGTGAAGCCCCTCCGTGCTTGGCTTAAACTTTGTACCAGTCCCTACCTCTAAATTTAGCCCCTTCTAAATAAGGCTGAATCAGGTTTGATGAAGCTATATGACCCCCTATTTCCTTCCAATTTTGTAACACTTTGTCGATTAGTACCTTGTCCAAGGTCCCTGCTCTATTTTAATACAGGCCATGATAACAAATACTGAAATTGATTACTGTTGCTCTTTCTTCATATATTCGTAGCTCTATAATCATTGGGACAATAGGTTGGTGAATAGAAATTTATGACCTCATTATTTTGGAGTTTTCAACCACAGGACTGCTTCACGCTCTACCCATGAGTATTTTTTCAAGGTATTTCCTGATCCACATCCCAGCCCTTTTTTGAGCCTCTATTCCCTTTCTTAGTGATTTCTTCAGACTCTTCTATAATGTCCTCTCTGTAGACCTTCCGGGCCATTGATCATGTTCTGGGAGCTTTGCACGCTTCCTGGAGGCCTTGTCTCGTCTAGCCTGAAGTCAATGAAGAGACAGAGCAGGTTAAGTGCTAAAGCTCTAATCAGCCAGCCCAAGTGCCCTTCCACTTCTTTTTCTGCACATCCAGCCAGAGAGGGGGGTTTCTATATGGAATTTCAATTCGTCAGGTTGCTGGTACATTTTACAAAATACAGTGAAACGCTCTTCTTGACTCTCAAATGGGAAAACCTAGGCATATGCTGCAGGATGCATGGAGCAGGGAAAGGGCAGTGAAAGACCACTAGAGCCTGGGTTGACTGCAAGCTCTGCCTCTGACTAGGTTTATGACCTTGTTCCTCGACCTCTCTATGCACCAACTTTGTCTTCTGTAAAATGTAAAATGGGGATAATGTTAGTACCTGCCTCATAAGGTTGTCATGAGAGAATAATGAGCCGACATTTGAGGGTGTCACCTAGCACATAGTAAAGCCCGAGTTAGGGATTTTTAATTTACGGATTACCCACTGTGAGACACAGAGTTAGGCAGTGTGCGAATACAGCAAATTAACAGAACATTTTGTCAGCCGTTAAGTACAGTTTCTGAAAGGAAAGAGAAGTATTCTCAAGTAACCACCAGAGTTGGGCTGGCGCGTGCCACGCACACAAACGCCATGCAGCTACAGAGCAGGGAGGGACTGCTCTGGCAGGAGGGGCTGAGAAGACGGCAAAGAGGAGATGGCGCTCGGTTGTGCCTTAAGGACGACAAGTATTTCTGAGCACAGAGAGGCGATGGGGAGGCCCGGGAGGCGGTCCGTGGAAGACCATCCTGCCTGCGCCCAGCCAAAGCCACATTGCTACCCGCCACGCACCCATCCCACCTTTGTCTACGCCACCGCCTGCCCCAGGTCTGCCTGCCCCTCTTCCTCTTACCCATCGCTTCCTCCACTCGCAGATTTTTACCATTGCCCTCCCTTTTCCTCCAAGTATTTTCTCCTTGTTTTCTCTCTCTTACAATCTCAAAAGCCATGTGTGCAATTTTTAAATAAATCAAATAACATTGAAAGATACAAAATGAAACGCAAAATCTTCTTCCTCCACCTCCTGCTCTCTAGAGGTATCGACTACGTGGTGGTTACAAAACATGGCCACAAATTCTTGACACTTGTCTTTCTGAAAGGGGGAGTTCATATCCCTCCCCTTGAGTCTGAGTAGGCTTATGACTGCTTCAACTCTCAGAGCAATGCAGAATTGATGTCGCATTTTCCAAAGCTGAGTCATAACAGGCCATGAAGCATCTACCTTGTTCACCCAATGCTCTCTCTGGGAGCCCTGAGCTGCAATATAAAAAACTCAGCCTCCCTTAGGTGGCCTTGCTAAAGAGGCTGCATTCTGGGGCTCTCAGTCCAGCCTTCCAGTATTACATGGCTACCTCTCTTAGTTAACATGTTCCCTTGTACAAATACAACACAAATTAATCACTCTTCTAATGATAAATATTGTAGTAGCTTCCAGTTTTTTGTCATTATCAACAATGCAGCAATGAACATTCTTATCAATACATTTTTCTGTATTTTATGGGTATTACTGCAGGATAAACTCCTAAAAATAACATTGCTGAAATAAATAGTATGTGATATTTTAAAAGGAATTTTGATAGATATTACCAAATTGTCCCCCAATAGGCTATGCCAATTTAGACCTCTGGTAGTACATATTTTCCTGTAACCTCTCCAACACTGAGTATTATCAAACTTTTTAATTTTTTACCATTCTGATGCTCTCTCTGCCTTCATTATGATGTGCCCCAACTGTATGCAGTGTAAGCAAGTTATCCTAAGCATGGTTCGTCCCAGCCTGCAAACCCATGGAGCTCAGGGGCATATGGAAGTGAGGAGGGGATATTCAGGGATGGTAAAGGAAGGAGGTAAGACAAAAAGTCAGGCTATTAAATTCAGGTAAACGAGAACTAATTTAACACAAAGACGAGCCACAACACATCATAGACTGGCAGGAAAAATGTTTTGGGACACGATGAAATTCAGCTCAGTGATATTTTGCTAATGGCAGGTGTTTTTGGAGTCCAGAATGACCCAGTTGGTTGGGGGCATGAGAAATATGGGAGGGAGAAAAAAGGAAGTTCTCTCTGTTAATCAAAATGCTCATTGGACAGTTGGCTATCAATGGAACATTTTGTGATGATTGACTTCAACCAGGATGATTCCAGAGGACAGTCAAGAATAGTGGTTCTCAAACCTACGCTGCATAGAAATATTACCTGGAGTGTTTCTTTGTTTGTGTTTTTGTTTTAGAAATGAATAGATATTTCATTCTCCTCACATCATCCCCAAACACATGTGTGCACAGTCGCCATAGACTCTGATGCAGTTGGTCTGCAATTTCAACAAGCCCATCAGGTGGTTCTGAGGCAGAACAAGGTTAAGGAAAATTTTTCTAGAGCAGAAAAATTGAGCTTGCATATCAGAATCACCTGGGGATTTATTAAAACACAGACTTCTGGGCCCCACCACCAAAGATTCTGATTTAGTCAGTCTGGGGTGGGGCCTGAAAATGCGCATTCCAAACAAGCCCCAGGTCCAGAGAAACTCCTTGAGGACCACTGAAGCAGCGCAGCCGCTCCTGGGAGCTTGCCGGAAACACAGAACCACAGCCCTGTCTGCGACCTAGTGAATCAGAGCCTGCAATTGACAAGCTCCCCCCACCACCACCTGTGTGCGCATCACAGTTTGGGAAGTGCTGTCCTACAAGCCTGGCCCCCGCGCCGTGCACACTGTTCAGGGGCGGGGCCTATGGGAGCAGAGCGCCCTGGGTTCTAATTCCAGCGCTACCGCTGAGAACCTTTGGGATCAAATAGATCATTTTCCTTCTAATAGCTTTAACTTCCTCATAAATAAAATGGTGAGATTGGGCTGAAGAATCTTTAGAATCCTTCCCTTCCTTCCTATAATTCTAATTTAGTGTTTTAAAAATTATTATGGGTTGAACTGTGTCCCCCAAAATTCATATGCTGAAGTCCAAACCCCCAGCACCCCAGAATGAGACTATGTTTAGAGAGAGGGTCTTTAAAGATGTGATTACAGTTATATGGGGTTCTTAAAGTGGACCCTAATCCAGTCTTTTAAGAGGGGGAAATTAGGACACAGATGCTCACAGAGGGAAGGCTATGTGAAGACAGAGGGAGGAGATGGCCCTGTCAGCTGAGGAGAACGCCGCAGGAGAAGCCAGCTTGCCAGTGCCTTTTTGTAGCCTTCAGAGCTGTAAGGAAATAAATGTCCATCACATAGGGCGCCCAGTCTCTGCTACCTGCCACAGTAGCCCGAGCAAACAATACACATGCATTGACCTCTATATCTAAACCCAGATTAGATTCCAAACATACATATCTAACTTCTCATTACAACTCATTTCAGCATCAGACTGAGGCCCGTAGCCAAGTTTTCCAAGTATGCGTGGTTCCACACCGCGGCCCTGCACACCGCACTCTGCCACATCCTCTCGGCAATGCTCAGCACGGCTGGACATTCACGTCCCTGGCCCAGGGACCCATCGCTCGCCACTCAACACTCACCCTGCCTTCCTTTCCCAAATGCCACTACTATTTGCCCACTCCCCCTGGCCCTTCTCACTCCACCTGGATTTAGCCTAAAATTTTGATCTCTGACCTCTGATCTCCTTAAGCCCCTCTTTTCACAAATCAAGCAAATTACAGTTCTATACCCTGGTCCTGGTTATTTCATAATCCCTCTGTCCAAGAGTAGAGTTATGTTTATTGCATTTTCATTCAGATCATTTATTTCTCTCTGCTAACGAGGGTACTCATATGGTGCAAATGCAGAGGAGAGGATGAGGGGATGCAATCTCCCCAAGGCAGATGCATTAGATGGTCTCTAGTTCTCTTGTGAGTGAAGCTAGAAATAAAGGTTCCAGAATTCTCCCAGTCAAATGCAAAGACCCAGGCATCGAGACATTAACACAAGAATTGTCACTGTTTTGAAAGCCCTAAGCCTGTTTTTCATAAGTAATAGGACTTAGATATTTTGGGCACTTTGACACAAAATAATCAAAGTTCCACAAAAAGCAAAAGATTTTTAGACTTTTTAGACTTCTTCTGAAGAATATGGAAAATATCAAACACCCCCCGCCCCCCCATCAAGGTAGCCTAGCGCTGTTTCTCAGATGTAAATACGCCTTCTGGGCACCTGAGGGTCTTCTTAAAGTGTCAATTCTGAGTCAGTAGGTTTGGAGTGAGGCCTGGGAGTCTGCATTTCTAAAAAGCTCCCAGTGGAAGCCCACCTGCTAGTCCACTGGCTGTACTTTGAATGGCAAGGGCTTAATGGCCACAAGACTGAATCTATGGTTTCTGAATATTCACTGATAGCTGAAGCTTAAATGCTAAGATTTGCTTAGGGTGGGTGCAGGCTGCCTCATCTCAGCAGTGCTGGGTGTTGGAGAGATGTGAACTCTGACTCCATACACTCAGCTCTTGCCATCACCTGGGCTTTAGAGAGGTGGTGAGACAAAGCGAAGGCACCCAATCTGCTGGCTGCTGTAGTAAGTGGTCTGTCCTGACTCACTCTGCTGCGCTGACATGAAGGGAAGCAGATGACTAAGGCAACCATGAGCTTAAATTTTAGAGCCTAATAAACACCCATCCTATGCCTGCCCCTGTCCATGGAGATATACGCTAAGCCTGGGTAGAAAAGCTCTAGAACTTTCTTGCCTGGTCCCAGAGGGCCCAGGGAGTATACAACCATTACCCATGGTACCCACCAGAAGAGGCAATCGTGATATCCCTTATACTTCATGGACGTTCTGGGTAAACCTACAGAGTGTTGCTTTCCAAACTTGTCTGTACACTGAGGTCACCTGGAAAACTCTGAAAATTGTTAATGCTGATTCCCCCATAGATTGTGATTTAGTTAATCTAGGGTGTGTCCTGGGCTTTAGACTTTCTTTTTAAAGACCCTCAGGTGATTCTAAAGTGCATACAAGTTTGGAAATCAGCACGATAGGGTACTGGGTGAGTGAAAGCAATGAGGTGGAAGAGAAACTGTGGTATTTTCAAGGACTCAAGAGAGCTGCATCTCATTTGGTTGTTAATTTATTTATCGAAGCACGTACGTATGCGTGCAACAAATAAATTACTGCGCACAGACTTTGTGCCAGTGCTACGCTAGATCCTTAAGATTCAAAAAGGAATGACACAGCCTCTGCCCTCAGAGGTTTCTAGTTTAGGGGAGGCCATACAGACGAGGAAATAGACCACTAAGCTCCAGAGTGATAGCTTGGTGGTGGTGCCGTGGGACACACAAGGGCAGGGCACAGAGCCGCACCTCTCGCGTGCAGTTGCATCGCCCAGGTTCATAAACCCAGGCAGCAGTCCGGACAGGAAGAGCACACTGTATTCACTTGCTCACTTTTTCCTTCACTCATTCAGCAAACATTTAGTGAGCAGGTGTCATGCACCTATCATTGGGCTAGCTGCTGAGTGGAGTCCACGTGAAGCAGTGGACTCTCTAAACGTAGAGTCTCGTGCTCTCTCGGAATCTGTAAATTTCCTAGCAGACTAGACATTTCTTGTCTTTACTTGCCTTTCATTCTCCCCTCTGGTACCAGTACTCCGAATTTCTTGGGGGAAACAACTTCTCCACCACTCTCAGTCCATGTTGTCTGGGGACTCTACTTTCTCCAGAGTAGCAAATCTGCCTGGCTCTTTCTTTATCCTGGGACTTGAACCAGGTATGTGTGTGGGGATGGAATTGTGGGCTACCGTCTGTGACCAGTCGACAGAGGCTAAGGATGAAGCCAGGCTGAGCAGAAGACCAGGAAGCAGAGGCAGGGGCTGATGACTCTGTTTGCCTGGATGGAGCCAGGCCTCTATCTCTGCTGCACAGGCTAATAAACTCCCTTTGGGGCCGAATCCAGTTTGAGTTGCTTTTCTGTTATTTGCAACTCAAAGAGTCCTAACTGCTACACTGAAAATGGATTTTTCAGGAATATTGCCTTTTGTGATTGAAAAATAAATAAACCCATTAATATCTGTTCAAGAAGTGCTCAGTTTCTTGTTTTATTAAAAACATGTTTTTTTTAGAGATTCTATTCTAATATGTCTTTAGGTGTATAAATGGAATTCTGTAAAGTCAGTCAGATCATGAGCTCAAGCTGTTCTTAAGGAAAGTATTTAAATGATGCTACACCTAGTTAGCCGCTGCCAGGTAGTACTCAAAGAGCATATGGAGGGAAAGATTCCAGGTTGTTCCGCTTGCATTCTAACAAGCGCCTGAGAAAATGTCTAGGTTTGAGGAGACTGGGCAGGGCGTCGTCACTCTCTGGGCAGTACTGCTGTGTGATTGGCAATCACGGATGAAGAGGAACCAAAGAATAGTGTAGAGGTTGTGAGGTGAGCGGGAGGATAAGTTGTGAAACTAAGGCTATCCCTTTGCCAAGTATTGTTGGTCCCCCCTCCAATGGTCTCAAGTTGTCCTGTCATTTCCGAACATCCTCGTGTTTCTGTCCAAATTCTGACCCTTGCTAGCCTGAACTAATGCAACAGCCTCCTCGTTGTTCTTCCTGCCTTGAAAGAATAGCTTTCCCCCTCCAGGCACACCCTCCGTCCTCCCCCACATGCTTCCAGAGTGATCCAATCTCACTACCTATTAGAAACCTTCACACCTGTCCACTCACCTCCACGACAAGGTCCAAGGTCTCTGCCAAGGCATGCTTTGCCTCTACCCACTGTCAAGCTCCACATCCGGGTCTCAGCATGTGCTAGGCTGTTTCAAGCATTGCACACCTGTGCTCACTGCATTCTTACGGTCTAGACGCCACACCCTTCAAAACCGAATCCAGACAGTCCTTCTTTAGGAAGCTTCTCCTTGAATCCTCTCCTCTGTGCCTTATTTATGATTTCAACATGTTTTACCCCTAACATTTTGTCATTACATGTTTGTCCTTCTATGTAAGTGTGAGCGCCTTTAAGATATGGCTGGTTTCTTACTCATCTCCCCACCTCCAGTACGAAGCACAGAGCCTGACCCAGAGCTAGCGGTCGTGCAGTGCTCAGGGAATGGAGTCACTGTCTTGGCCTCACAGTCACAGCTGAAACGATTTAAACAAGAGCATTCTGAAAATCTAAGATCAGATCAGAATTAGGTGAAGATGGGATGGGTAATAGCAAAGAATTAGTGACAAAAATGTGTCCACATGTTGTCTTCTCAAAAAGATGATCTAATTTGTAAGGCTTGCCACGTCTAGCTTTTGCATTAAGGTAGTATATTGTGACTAATACCTAAAGACCATGTATTTATGAAGTGCGTAGGTTTGAGTTGGAATCTCCATAGAAATTTCAAAAACACACACATACATGTTCCCAAGCACCTTCTAGTTTACTCTGGGAGAAAATGGGATTCTAATTACCTACTCTAAATTGAGTAAAAACATCTAAAAGAAAATGATTTTTTTAAAAAAGACATTACCTAATTCCTAAATATGCAAAACTAAGATCAACTGGTTGAAACCATCTAGGCAGACTCCAGAAGGGTCCAAGTGAGCAAAGGAAGAGAGCAAAGCCCTCGCCACCGTTCTGCCATCTTGATTCAGGTGACCAGCTTCCCAAGCAGTGATTTCCAAGCAACCCTGCACCGAGGCAGGGGCATAAACCAGATGCCCCCAGTACTTCATCTGCATGTACATTCACTCATATTGGATAAGCCCTGTGGGATCTGGGCTGTGTTCATTCCTAGTAACCATTAGAGTTACAGCATCGCTTTAAACTAGCTGCAGTAAAAAGGGGGAAAAAAGCAAGCAATAGGGAAATGGAGATTGCCTTGTGAAGTTGGCAAGGACTTGTGCTTGCTTTTTGCTGGCGCTCTTAAATTCAAGGCTGGTTTTAACGTTCCGGGAGCCCTATCTTGCTATTGGCTGATACTCGGTGGAAAAGGCAAGGAGTTTAGGGGGTGATTTTCCCCCATTTTCCCCCTTTGTTCAGTATCACAATTTCCTGTTTGGCATAACGAGATTAGCTTGGTTTTGCAGTGGGACGGCAGCTTCCCCTATGCCAAGACCACCAATCATGCTCATAAGAACAATAAATACTTTTTTAAAAAATCCAGCAATCAAGAGACAAATGTAACAACCTGGAATTTCTGGATTCTCCACCAATCTAATTACAATGGCAGTGAAAGGACACGTACCTAATTAAACTGCCAATCACACCAAAATGAAAGGCGCCCTATTTACGCAAATATTTACTCTCACGGCTAGAACCAGCCATTTTGGCAGGGGAGGCAGCAACTGGTGATTAACAAACAAATGGGATCAGGTGTTTTCACAAAACAAGCAAAGAGACTTCACTTTACTCAGAGGCTTACATCTTATTTTTTTCTTTCAAAAAATATGACCTTTTAATGAAAAATGCACATATCTTAAGTGTGTGGCTCCACCAGTTTCCCCAGTTTCCCCTGTCTAATAGCACCCACGAGCCTCCTTCTTGCCCTTCCGGTAACTAGTCCTTCTCCGCCCAGGGGTAACAACTGTCTGAACTTCCATTAGACAGCTCAGTTTGGCCGGTTTTTGTCCTTTACACACATGGAATCACATGGAATGTGCTCTTCAAGTGTCTGTCTTCTCTCACTGCACGTGGCATCGTGAGCGTCATCCAGGCTGCTGTGTTGTGCATCGTCCGTCCCTACCACTGTGCGGTGTCCTTGTACGGCTGTGCCTCGATCTGTGTGTCTAGCCCACTGTTGGCCTTTGAGTGGTTTCCTGTTTGGGCTATTGTAAGTAGTGCTGCCATTAGCATTCTGGAACATGCCCTTTGGTGAAAGACGCTCACAGGTCTGTTGGGTGCTTATGCAGGGTGTCATTACTGGGCATAGGTTATGCTTGTGTTGAGCTTTCACAGATGCTGCCACACGCTTTTCCAAAGTGGCTGTAGCAATTCATATTCCCACAGGCATGGTGACACCAGCCACCACTTGAATGCTTCCCACATGCCATGGACTAGGCAGTATATTATTTAATCTTCGCAGCAGGCCCGGTTTTAGATGAGGAAACTCAATTAGGAGCCTTGCCAAGAAAACACAAGCTAACAGCTGGGGCTCCAACCCAGGTCCTTGTCCCTTGAAAGCTAGAGCTCTTAATAGCCATGTTCATGGCCTTCCAGTTGTTTTGATTTGGTGTAAGGTACTGAATACATCTTATTCTTTTTTGTTTGTTTGTTTAGAGACAGGGTCTTACTCTGTTGTCCAGGCTGGAGAGCCATGGCGTCATCACAGCTCACTGCATCCTCAAACTCCTGGGCTCAAGTGATCCTCCTGCCTCAGCCTCCCAAATGGCTGTGACTATAGGCACGTGCCACCATGCCCAGCTAATATATTTTTGTAGAGCTGGTTTTCACTGGGTTGCCCACGGTGGTCTTGAACTTTTGGCCTCGAGTGTTCCTACCACCTCTGCCTCCCAAAATGCTGGGATTACAGGCGTGAGCCACCATGCCCGGCCTAAATACACCTTATTCTTACTCTAATTCCTGGGCTCCTTTCTCTCTTTCTGCTTTATTTCCTTTTGTGGGGTCTGATGACTTAACTCACCCTGCCAAACTTTTTCATTCTCTGAAGTTTCTCCAGCCAAGTGACAAAAGCATCTTGACTTCCAGGGAACCAAATTCTCCTGGTTTTCCTTCTCAGCCTCTCTCCCCTCCTCAATGTCTGGGTGTGGCGGTGCCCATGGCTCCTCTTGTGGCCGCCCTGCCTTCTCCCTGTGTGCTGTGCAGACTGTTGCCCAGTGCTCCAAATGCACCTGCCTCTCGGGCTTCCAGGCTGGGGCCGTGCTGCCTATACTTCCTGACGCCTCTTATCCTTGGCGGGGGCTAAGTCCACCAATAATCTGCAAGCATAAGTGACATGTGTCTCTTGTGATCCAAAACATTTCTTTGCCTACGCGAGCCTTCCTGAGTTCTCTTTTCCCCCTGCATGTTTGATCACCCAAGTCCTGGGTGGGGAGAGGCAGGGCAGAGCTGGTCGCCCACATGACGGACACACAGCATAAACAAGAAAGACACATTTCCAAGCTACAAGCTTCTAAGATTTGGGAGTGTATTTGTTGCCATGGGATAACCAAGCCCCTTCTAACAGATACGATGAACACATTTAGTTTTGTGAATTTAGTTGATGGTTCCCACATTGTACCTCTCAGCTGGTCCCAGGCCCTGAACTCCAGACTCATTTATCTTACCGTCTTTGCTAATCCTCTCTTGGAAAACTAATACACAGCTCAAACATGACACGTCCAAAGTGGAATTCCTGATGTCCTCCCACCCCCTGAGCTTGGACCATCCTCCATCTTACCCATCTCAGTTGATAGCAGCTGCAATCTTCCCACTGCTCAGGCTAAAAACGCAGGGTCTTCTCATCTCTCCTCTTTCATTTACACCCCCACATTGAATCCATCAGCAAATCATCGGCGCTAGCTTAATTTCAAAATAGACCCGGAATCTGGCACTCCCCCCAACCTTATCTAACTCTAGGTACCAGGGTTTTTTCGAAATCCGTTCTTCCAGGTAAGGGCATTTTCATGACTCTGACATTGTCCCACAATACCGTCGCCCACCTGCGACCCGTCTGCAGGGCTTCGCACCACCGGCCTCCGCCACGTCCTCCAGTGCAGTTCTCGGGCCACGGTCCCTCCGTCGCGTGAGCCCTCCGACCTTCTCACTAGCCTGTCTCCAGGAGAAAGCAGTGCTTCACGTGGCTTTAGCTTTTATTTTGATTGCTGCTTCACAGAACGCGTGCGTAGCAATGATGGTACGGGGAATGGTTTTAGGAGATATATGGATGAATATTTCTATTTTAACAGTTCTGATTTTATTTTAATGTGTATTAGAAAAAACATAACTAGCACATAAAGCCTGAGATTTCACAGATATTATTGCTTAGAAGATGCCAAATAAATCAGTTTAAGTCAAATTAAAGTAAAACATTAAATAAACAATACTTGAGAAGGCAGGAGACGGGGGACTGCGTGGCACAGGCGGGCGTGGGGCCTCAGCAGAGGACACGCCTCAGCTCTCTGCAGTGGCTGCCTCGCCCCGGCCTCCTGGGGGTCGCTGGGAAGCCCCCCGTGTCTCACAAGTGATGACTAAGCCTCAGATGGCTTCTTCCTCCAACACCAGTTCCTCCGCTTACTCAACAAGGACCCTCTTCCAGCAGATCAAATCCAACAGCCGGAAGTCGTTTTGGACTCATTTCTCTCTTTTGTCCTCTTTAGTCACTAAATTTTTAAATCCTGAAACGTCTGTCCCATTTACCCTGTCTTTTTTATTCTCATTAACATCATTCCAGGCCACGACCCAGTTACCTCACACCCAGATCGTTACAATGACCTCCAAACGGTTCCCCGGCTTCCTTCCAGTTCAGCTGCACCCTGCAGTACCCCAAAGTCACCCTCCCACGTCCGGGCTCAGTCACTTCCTCTGACAGCGACGTCTGCGGCCCCTGCCCCATGCTAGTCATGACCGCTGTTTACTGAGTGTAGCGTGTGGAAAGACTTGGCAGGAACTTTCTTGTTCTCCCCTATGAAGTAGATGCTGCAGACGAGGAAGCTGAAGGCCGAGGTTAAGCGATTGCCGAGAGCTGGCACCAGGCAGAGCCGTAACCCATCCAAGCAGCCTGATGCCAGGATCTTTAAACTGCCCTCCGACACCACTCACTGACAATTCGACATCACTTCTCATTAAAGACCATCTTCACATCCTCTGTTCCATTCCCTTTTCCTTCATCAGGAGTGTCCAGTTACTGCAACTATTGGGCCTTCGTCGAGACCCACCTGGGTCTTGACAGTCTCCCCTCCCCCTGCACTCGCACCCCTCCTTCTGATACGGTAGCCAAATCGTACCTCTCCTTCAGGACCCAGCTCAAGTTCAACCCCTCGTAATCTCACTAAAGCCACAATTACAACTGGGACAAATAGATGCCTGTCCTTTCAGATCTAAAATTTACTTGACCCAGGCCCTGACTTGTTCGGCTTCAGTCCCGACATTAACTTGGCACTGTGGATAAATGGTTAGAAAGAAAAAAAATGACACCCCCATCCTATGAATAGGAGGCCCCTTCATCTCTGAATTAAGAGCATTTCAAAGTAATGCAAGTAGACGCAGTTCAAGGCTTTGCCTTTCAACTTTTAAATGTGCACAGGGTCTTTTTTAGCTTCCAATTCTTTGTATGTAATAGACACTCAGTAATTGTTATAACACAGGTTGATTTCCAAATGCACCAGTATTTCATAGAACAGAGAGCCAGATGTGATTCTGTCCAAAGAAATCGTGGCTTGTTTGAACCTTCGGTTGACTAGGATGTTTTTGCTCATGATCCTTTCTTTTAGTTGCTCAGAGAAGCAGGAAAAGAAATTAAGGTGGTAAAGGTAAGCCGTCTCTTCTGTTCTTTCTGTGACAGCTGCCGCAGAAAGACCACAGAATCCGAAGGGAACTGAGACGCTGTCTAGCCCACGCCTTCATTTCAGGGTTGAGGAAACGAAGAAGCCCACACACAGCCACATGATCCATGAGTGGCACATCCAGAACCTGGACCTCAGGACGCGGAGTCGTGGTGCAGCTTTTAAAGCTGGACTCTACTTAGTAGGGCTGTTGGCCTTGTAAACATGGACTGGTCACTCACTCTTTCTGAGATTTGATTGTCTTAATTCTGCAATGAGGGTAATATTAATGATGACACCCATTTTAAAGGACCGTTACAGAAATACAATAAAGTGAAATGAAATAAGAAGTGAGCATCACATACCTAACACATAATAGGTGCTCAACAGATGTTCGCTTATTCGCTCAATGGTTAAGTCAGCTGACGTACAGGAAGAATCTGGAAAAGACGTATTTCAGGGAGGTGAAGAAAACGTTGAACATCTAATCACACAAAGTTTCTGAAAGTCTAGGGCAGCCTTGAAATTGGGGTGGGGAAAGGGAGCTAGCAGGGAAGGGGGAGACGTTGAAAAGTAAAAGTGTCTCAGTTGTTTGTTTTTAAAAGGAAAAGGTGTGTGTCAGCTGGGTGACTCGTGAAACACTAATTAAATGTTTTCTTCTTTTTATCCCTGTAAAACAAACACACAACTTTTAGCAATGCTGAGCTTTCTGGAGACTCAGGAAAATTGCCTGAGTCCCAAATTAATTGCTTTAAAAAATTAGATTTCAGTTTTAAGTTTTGGGTTTGTTTCTCAAGATGTTGTGTGAGCATTACAGCCAAGTCCTAAGTCAGGGGGTGACCTCTCATCCAGGGTGACAGGAGAGAGCGCTGAGGGCAGTTGCTTCCCCTGCTTTCCCACTGCTGGAAGTTAAGGTCTCAGCCTCCACGCCAGGGCTCTGTTTAGCACAAGGTGGGCACAGTGCCTGTTCCTGGCTACGATGTCACCCCCCAGCCTAGCGCTGACTCGCTGGGGCCTGCCTTAGTCCATTTGTGTTGCTATAAAGGAACACCTGAGCCAGGGACATTTATAAAGAAAAGAGGCTTATCTGGCTCAGGGTTCTGCAGACCGTACAAGAAGCGTGGTGCCAGCGTCCACTTCTGGTGAGGGCCTCAGGCTGCTTCCTCTCAGGGCAGCAGGCAAAGGAAGCTGGCACAGGCAGTCACAGGGCGAGAGAGGACACGAGAGGGAGAGGGAGAGGTGCCAGGCTCTTTCTAACAACCAGCTCTTGAGGGAACTACCAGAGAGAGAACTCACTCCTTACTGCAAGGACAGCACCGAGCCGTTCACGAGGGATCCAGCCCCATGGCCCAAACTTGCCCATTAAGCCTCAGCTCCAACACGGGGGTCAAATGTCAAGGTGAAGTTGGGGGGCCAACATGAAACTACAGCAGGGCCCTCAGGAGGGCCCTTTCTCTGTGAGCACCTTTGCCGCCTCAGCTCGCTCTGGGAGTGCCAGACCCGGACGGGCCGTGAGCGCTCACGCCGAATGGCAAGGACAGCACTGATCTTCCAAACTGTTCTGAGTTTTTAAATTATAAAAAGTTTATATGCACATAAAAGTACAGACAATAATTTAACAGATACTCATGGACCACACAGATTTAATATATGTTGAGTGATTTTTCCTACTTGCTCTAGAAAACAAATAAAGTAAAAATTACAAATATAACTGACCCCCCCTTCCATTTCCCACCATCCTCAAAGGTAATCACCATCTTTAAGGTGAATTTTCATTATAACTGTATTGTTCATGTTTTTACTACTTACGTATTCATAAACAATATATTGATTTGTTCTTAAATTTTATATAGATGATATCTATGTATATGTACATTTTTATAACTTGCCCTTTCCACTCAACATTATGTTTTTGAGATGTGGCTATACTGATACATTTAAATCTATTTAATTTTATTTTAACTACTGGAGAATATTTCTTTATACTCATAGAATACACCTTATCTATTACCTTATTGATGGACACTTAGCTTGTTTCCAATTTTTTTGCGATTACTAGTTAAGCCTACAATGAATATCTTTGGTCATATCTGCTTGTGTGCACATGCAAGATTTTCTCTAGGATGTACATCCAGAAGCCAATTTCTGGAACGTAGGGTGTATATATCTTCAGCTTTACTAGATATTGACAAATATGTCTCCAAAGAGGCTACACTAATTTACATTCCTTTTTCCAGCTTTTTATAGTTCCTGTTTCCCACTCAATACTTGATATTACAAGACTTTTACTTTTTTTCCTAATTGGATAATTGTAAAAACGACCTCTTTTGTTTAATTTTTTTCAGTGTGCCACTGTTTGTTTTATTTTTATTTATTTTTTTTTTTTTTCTTTTCTTTTTAATTTTTTTCATTTCAGCATATTATGGGCGTACAAATGTTTAGATTACATATATTGTCTTTGCTCTAGCTGAGTCAGAGCTTCAAGCGTGTCCATCCCCCAGACAGTGCACACTGCACCCCTTAGGTATGTATATAGACCCATCCCCTCTTCCCCACTCCCATCCGCCCAACACCCAATGAATGTTATTACTATGTGTGCATTTGAGTGTTGATCAGTTAAAACCAATTTGCTGGTGAGTACATGTGGTGCTTGTTTTTCCAATTCTTGGGATACTTTACTTAGTAGAATAGGCTCCAGCTCTATCCAGGAAAATACAAGAGGTGCTATATCACTATTGTTTCTTATCGCTGAATAGTACTCCATGATATACATATACCACATTTTATTAATCCACTCATGTATTGATGGGCACTTGGGTTGTTTCCACATCTTTGCAATTGTGAATTGTGCTGTTATAAACATTCGAGTGCAGATGTCTTTTTTATAGAATGTCTTTTGTTCTTTTGGGTAGATGCCCAGTATTGGGATTGCTGGATCAAATGGTAGTTCTATTTGTAGCTCTTTGAGGTATCTTCATATTACTTTCCACAGAGGTTGTACTAGTTTGCAGTCCCACCATCAGTGTATGAGTGTACCTATCTCTCCGCAACCATGTCAACATTTATTGTTTTGGGACTTTTTGATAAAGGCCATTCTCACTGAAGATAAGTGATATCTCATGGTGGTTTTGATTTGCATTTCCCCGATGATTAGAGATGTTGAGCATTTTTTCATTGTGTGTTGGCCATTAGTCTATCTTTTTTTGAAAAGTTTCAGTTCATGTCCTTTGTCCACTTTTTGATAGGATTATTTGATTTTTTTGCTGATTTTCCTGTGTTCTATATAGATTCTAGTTATCAGTCCTTTATCAGATGTGTAATATGTGAATATTTTCTCCCATTCTGTAGGTTGCAAACAGGCCTCTTTTGTTGTAACATGTATTTTCTTCTTTAGTAAGAAGTTTGTGCATTTAAAAATGTTTATTAGCTATTTGAATTTCCTCTTCTGTAGATTTCTTGTCCATGTCCTTTGCCAATTTCTCACTTATTTTTAAAAAATGCATTTGTAGACAAATATTATTAATATTCTGGAAACAAACCTTTTGTTGACTCTGCAATATTGATTTCCACGTTTCTGGACTCTCAGTTATTTCTACCAGGCAAACTCGGACGTGAGGGCAGCCGTGGATTAGCCCCATGCTCAGAGTGCCCAGGTGCGGTCTGTACTGGGCAGTGACAACAGATCTCTGAAGCATACGGCAGTGTGCACAGCACTGGACTGGGATTCCGGAGCCCTGGCTTCGCATAGCAGTTTGTCCCCTCCACCCCCTCATTATCTGAGCATGCTCGGGGCTCTTTCTCCTCACCTGTAAAATCACAGTATTAATACCAGCCTCAAGGGCTTTTGTAAGAAGCAAATGAGATACATAAAATTACTTTGCAAACTGCTCTACAAATGCTGGCCATTATTAGCAGCAACAACTCAAATTCTAGTTCATTGTATTAGTCTGCACCACTAACCATAACACAACACCATAAAATGGGTGACTTAAACAACAGAAATTTATTTTCTCACAGTCTGGAGGCTGGAATTCCAATATCAGGGTGCCAGCATGGGCACCTTCTGCTGACAGATGGCTCTCCACCTTCTCCCTGTGTGCCACACGACCTCTTTGTGTGCCAGCAGACACGGAGAGTGAGCTTCGGTGTCTCTTCCTCTTGTTATAAGGTACCAGCCCCACTGGAGCAGGGTCCCACCGTCAGGACCTCATCTAGCCTTTATCACCTTCCCACAGGCCTGTCTCCAATACAGTCACATTGGGGTTTAGGGCTCCAAAAACAGGAATGTTGCGGGACATGTAATTCATTCCACACCAGTCACGGTAGGTTGGTGCCTATTCATCTATTTCCAAACACACTTGGGTTTCTTAATCCTGAGTTCTTTTGAGAGCTGGGAGACCTAGACAGGAGCATGATTAATTTTGGGAAGACCTTATCTCTGGTTTACTCCATTCAAGGCATTATTGTTACCAAACCAAGGTTGGGCCATTTCTGTGTTGGTCATTCATACAGGACAAACTTTGATTGTCAGTCACTACCCGACACACTGCCAGCTCAAATCTGACTGTGTAAAGGGACCAGCACCATCCAAGAGAACTTTCTGTGATGACAGAATGGCCTATAAAATGGTCTATAAGATCTGTATTGTCTAATGCAGTAACCACAAGCCACATTTGGCTGTTGGGCACTTTACATGTGACTAATGTAACTGAGGAATTGTATGTTTTATTGTGTTTCTTATTTATTTATTTATTAACTAATTAATATTTACAGAGACAGGGTCTCACTCTGTTGTCCAAGCTGGAGTGCAGTGGCACAATCATATTTCATTTCAGCCTTAGACTCCTGGGCACAAGTGATCCTCCTGCCTCAGCCTCCCGAGTAGCTGAGACTACAGGCATGCGGCACCATGCCCGGCTAATTTTTGTTGTTGTTGTTGTTAAGAGACAGGATTTCTCAAGAGATCCTCCTGCCTCAGCCTCCTAAAGTGCTGGGATTACAGGCGTGAGCCTCTGCACCTGGCCTTATTTTATTATAATCAATTTAAATTTAAATAGCCACATCTGGCGTGTAGCTGCTGCATACGCAGTGCTGGTCTAGACCATTTGTGCTCCCCAGTCATGAAGTGGCTCTTCAGCAGCTGGTTTCTCCCCTTTCATTGTCTGGTCCTGGATCCTAGACTCTGGGCAAGACAATGCGTGGTATCTCTCTATTATCTCACAGGGACATGTGGAGACAAAAAAAAAAAGGAAGTTTGGAGCTGACATCAAAATTCTGAACTGGTGTATGAGTGTTACAGGCCAAGGCTTGGGATGTCAGAGAATGGCATGAAGGAGTGGTATTAAAGAAGGAAAAACCCTGAGGAAACCCCCTGTAGAAAGTGCAGCACTAGCATATGCTCTGACTGTCAAGCATTTAGAAAACATCAAGTTTTTACCTTTCTCATTTTTCTTTTACATTCAGGAAATCTGTGAAATAATCCTTAACAATAGAGTTTCCCGATTTATGATGGAGAGGTCCCCTTGCAACCACCCTGAATTAAACCTCAGCATGCCTGAAATAAGAAGAGAAAAAAGCAGCCACTTGTTACTTCAAAGGTTTTCAGCCTTTAAAATGATTTCTCTGGGTCTCAAATAGGAGCAGCTCACAGAGGGGATTCGGAAGCACAGGCAATTCAGTCACCAGTCAGCGGGAAGACCTGCGTCTGCAGTCCCATCCCCGGCTCCTGTCCCCCACCCAGCAGCTCCTATCTGGATAGCCCAAGAAAGGTTCACAAATGCAAGTTCCCGGAGCATCTGAAACCAACAACAAGCAGCTGAAACAAGGCCCCCCGGGGGCACTGATGAGCGAGAACAACATCCAGGGCATTTATGGAAGCCAGGACTCCGAATCATGGTCAAAGCAGGAGACAAGAGTAGCCCAGATTGCTCTTTAAAATGCCAGCCTTTTGAAAGGTGTTCAGAATCCTTTTTCCCCCTCCCCATATAGAAGAATATTTAATGGCATGGATAAATATTCATGATATAAGAGGAACTTATTTTTCTTTTACCTCAATCATGTTGAAAATATTGCATAGAAAAATATTAGGACACATCAACATTTCAGGTAGTTATCTTATTTTTAATTCTCTTCCTAGTGAATTTTTTTGAATTTTCAACTTTTCTAAAGTGTACATTTACTTAGATATGATGATAAAAGCGAATATTAAAAAGCATAACATGATTATATTCTGTTTACATATTTCAAAAAGTTCATTTTCCATTGAGACTTGTTTCACTTTATATTTCTATAAAAAATAGCAGTTTTTTAGAACCGATTAAAATAAAGAGGATAAGTGAACTTTTAAATATTTTTAGTTATTTTTTAGTTGACAAATAGAAAAATGTATGTATTTAAGGTGTACAACATGCCCAGCTACTCAGGAGGCTAGGGCAGGAGGACAGCATGAGCCCAGGACCTCTGGGCCACAGTGCACTACACAGTGCAGATCGGGGGTCCACACTAAGTTGGGCATCAGTATGGTGACCTCACGGAAGCGGGGGAGCCCCAGGTTGCCTAAGGAGTGGTAAACCCACCCAGGTTGGAAACAGAGCAGGTAAAAACTCCTGTGCTGATCAGTAGCAAGATCTTACCTGTAAATAGCTACTGTACTCCACCCTGGGCAACAGAGCAAGACCCCGTATCTAAAGTTTTTTTAAAAATAAATAAAAAAACTCATATGCATTATCTCACATAAATATCATTTTTTTGTGTGTGTGGTGAGAGCACTTAAAATAAATTCTCTTAGCAATTTTTACATATAATGCATTGTTATTAACTACAGTCTTAAGGTGTTCAGAATCTTCTCCAAAAGCCCAATCTACATTTTCACCCACTGTCTCCCCTCTCTTGCTCACACCTGCCACTCACACTCTCAAGTTGTGTTCACTGTATTTGTGATTGAGCAAATGCCTTTGTGTGTCTGAAAACATAGGCATTGAAATTATGAAAACTGTCTACTGTGCTCAGGTCAATAGGCAAATCCACACTTATCTTCTAGCTCAGAAAAAGCTTTCCATTCTCCCCCCTAATGGCCTCTAACATCTGTGCCAATAACCATCAAGCCAGGACTAACTGTCCCAGAGCTTGAGCAGGGAGGTAGGACAGGGGCCACAGGACTAGGCACAGCTTCATATAACTCATTAGAGTCTTAAAGGTTCAGAGGCCCAAAATCTCCACTCCTCAAAGAAGCCACACACTCACTCCCCCTTCACTCTGCAGACACATCTGAGCGCCCGTGCCCTTGCCCTGTGTCTGGCACAGCACTGGGCCCTCCAAGGCGGTGTCAGGATCCAGGTTACCACAGTGACACAATCTGGGCCCGCATCAGAGAGGAACAAAGGCTGTAGGGATCCGGTGATTTTCCCAGAGTCTTGTTCTAACCCTATTACTCACTCAGTGGGCCCAATTGCCATTGTTATTCCTCGCCATGCTATCTGGCTTCTGATCCCAGAATAACAAGAACAAAGTTTACAAAGTGACCTACAATTAATCACACACTTTCTTGAGAATGGACTCCAGCGCTCCCCCGTCACCCCAGCCCTGGGCAGATCTCTCACTCCCACAGCTTCTGTTTCTCGTCCATCCTAGAGATCACAGTAGTGGCAGGCCACACATGAGCACTGAGATATTTGAAAGAAATAATGTATTGTGTCCTTAAAGGGGCCACCGCAGGGCGAGTGTTTGCTGAATTTGATTCTCTGCGTCTGTTAAAACTTACAGCGAGAGTGAGGTAGCACTGTTTTCTCACCACCTCAGCTCTCACCCGGTCTCAATAACAGCAAATCACAATAGGCTTAGCACTATCCACGGTGGCACTGGGGCATGTCTTGCACTTATGGATTTGAAAAGAAAGCAAGTGTCACTTAGGCCGTGAAACAGAAAGGGCAGAGAAGAGCGGGGGCCGCGCTGTGTCTCTATCCCGCCAGCCTGGGCACCTCCCGCATGTCTCCCTTCCCAGGTGTCCTTGCTAAATTGCTCTACAAACTCACCTGTGGGACAAGGTGGCCCCTCAGAAGGTCCAGCCAATCCTGTAGGGCCCAGTGCCGCTTGTATGGTCCATAATGACGTTTTAGTCTTGCCCTAAAACCCCAGGTGTCCCCATAGTAGGCACAAATTCACAGACCCACGAGCACCTCCAGGTTTTCTCCCCCCGCTTTGCTGATCTCATGGCAACAAGCAAAGACAGCTGGGGAAGATAGAAGGCACCAGACCTTACTTTTAAACATTCGTGTTACGGCGGAGATGAGCAGCTGGACTATTTTTTCTTCGGAAGATACAGCACTTGTCCGTCCCCACCTCCTGCCTTCGCAGGCTTTGTGGGTGACCCACCGATGACTCACTTGTTAATTCTTCCTGGAGATTCCAAGGCTGTGCGGGCCCCACCAGTGGAAACACTGGAAATCTCACGCCTGCTGAGCAGGACTGTGTCCACCTGCTGGTGAGAAACAGGAAGAGACCCTCCAAGGAGCCCAGCAGGGAAGGGCTGACGTGGAAACAGTCGGGAAAACCACGACACGGATCATCAGAAGAAAAAGAAAACCAGACAAAGACAGATACTTTTAACAGCAAAGACAGTATGTTTGGGAGCAGAATTTGCTTCAAGTCATCATGGGACATGGAGATTTAGAAGGAATTTCTTTCCCAAAAAGCCTGTATTTAAAACATCAGATTCAAATGCATGAAAAAAGGGATGTGGGAAAATCAACTAGCACAAAATAATCATGGATTTTAGAACAACTGATCTTATTGTCTCTTTAGATTTTTTTTAAAAGGGCAAAAACTGGATGCAACTTTGTTTTTATAGAAAAATCTGGCCACTAGAAAGGATTTACAACCCAGTCTAAAGGACCCAGGGCTCAGTCCCTGGTGCGTGTTCCCCGGTCGTGCCACACCCACAGCGTGTGGCCAGGGCCCGGCAAGACACAGCAGGCAGGAGAGCTGTTTTCCCTGCGCACAAGTTGACATGCAGAAAAGAGGACAGCGGTACTCTGTGCAAGCTGTCCTATTGAAGCCTCGTTTCCTGTCAATCTTCCTTTTTTTTCCCATGAAGCTTTAATTTTTTGCCACAGCGCTTTCTACATTTTAGTTTCCTGCAAAGCTCAGGAAATAGACTGAAATTAATATCGTCAGATGCCTCCGAAAATGCTGGCTTGGCAGCATTGCAGAATGCTTTCGGATGCCATTTTGGGATTAAAAATATACCAGTTATGCCCCATTGTTTGTAACAAAGATCTAGGAAAGGAATTGTGTCTGAGATTGGATTGAATTGAAATGTAGGTTAAAAAAAAATAGAAATAGAGACCTGAACTTTCAGAATAGGCAAAGTTGACAGGCAGGTAAGCAAACTGAAAGGGCAGGCTAAGAAGAAAACACCTCCAGGGCTCACAGTGGCCCTCAGCACCCTTCAGTGTGGGGAACTGAGGCCGGGCTCCTTTGCCCTTGTTTTCCATGTGGAACTTACAAAAGCTTCGAGTAAGACAGTAATGCTCTAGAGCCTCCAGATCTGACTCCAGAGAGAAACACAATGAGTCATGAGAAATGAAAAGTAGAGCGATCATTTACTAGAGCATGCATTTTGGAACTATTAATGTGTTGGGGGAGAAAGTATCCAAATCCCAGGTTTGCTCCTGTCTCGTGGGCCCAGAGGAGCCCCAGATCAGGGGCGAGGCTGACTGGATTCCTAGTGCCAGCTCTGTCACTGACTTTCCTTGGCACTTTAAGCAGATTCCTGCTCCTTCAGATGGTAGTTTCTCTGTCAGGCTAATGAGGAGAGATGACACACGACTCCCTCCCTTCTTCACTGTGCAAGGGCATTGCAATGATAAACTTGCAACAACTATATAAACATGCTTTGAGTTCTTGAGGGGAAACATGTGACATGAATTGAAGTTATTTTTATTGTTGTTGGCTTCTGCATCTATGACTTCCTAAGATTGTTAGATAAAGCCACACACAATTTCTGCTTCTCCAAAAATCTATTCAAGATTTTTGTAATATTGAAGAATATTCAGCCTTTTTGCACCCTTTGTATTTTATTCACTTTTGGGGTCAGTCAACTACAATTTCTCTACACAACACAACCTGCATCCTATCAATCCATTCCACAACCAACTCCTTCCCTGCATCTCTGTGGCCCTGGTTCAAGTTCTCACACCTTCCGCCCTTGCAAGCGTAACCACCACGTCACTAGCTTTCCCACTCTGGGCTCTCACCTCTGTGAGCATCCTCCACATTTCCACTTGCCACCTTCCCAATACATTGCTCTAATCTGGAAACCATGGGGCTGACAATCCTTCAGAGACCTTCTAGAAAACCTTCTTCTAAATGAGGACACCATTCCCAGAAAAGGTAAGTGAATCACTCTGCGTCACCAGGCTAGCCAGGGCTAGAGCTGGATGAGACGCAGCCAAGTTACCCAATGCCAGGTCTCTCCTGTTACTTACTGGGTCCAGGATGGAGGTGCATGAGTGGCGAAGTCCTCCGAGACCAGGTCTACACTGTACCTCCCGGGCATCAGTGGTTCCACACAGCCTGTAGCATAAGCACAAGCACTGCACTGGTACATGCAGTTTCACGCAACAGAAATATGACTACAGAGGCTTCACTTATAACAAGAAGTCAGGAGGCAAGCATTTTGAGACAGATGCTATTCCAGGAAGTCATCATGAACCAGGGTCTTTCTCATTCCTTTCTTGCCCTTCTAAGCACAGGCCTTTGCTTCAAGTTCACAGGATGCCTGCTGTACCTCCAGGCCTCAATTTGCATTCTAGACAGGAAGATGGAAAGAGGAGCAAAGGGCGAAGGGCATGGGCCAGCTGAGTCCCTTTCATCAGTCACACAGAGGCCTCCCAGAAACCTTACCTGGCAGATTACAGGATGTAGGTAGGAGCTAGATCACACTGGGGCCCTCCACCTGCAAGGGGAGCTAAGGCAGTTCAGAGTTTTAAATGAAAAAGCACTATGGGTCCTAGTAGTAAGGCCAAGGAGGAGAAGTCTCAGCCCCAGACACCTCAGTGCTGACGTTTGGCACTCTGTGTATCTCTATGCACGACATCACCTCTACTGGTCCCCTCACCCTGCCCATACTTCTATAAAGAGTCACTTTATGACACTGTATTCCAAATCCCATCTGAGAGCACCTGATTTTATGCCGGGAATCGGACTGATGAGACTGCAAGGCTTTTGCTCCATGTCTGCACTAAGCTCCTCCAGCATGATAGGACTGTTCAGAATTTCCTAACTGGACCCATGGGCCTTCCCCCATGACAGTTTCCAGAGAGGCCCTCAGCAGGGTCTTTCTTATGTTCTCCAAGGACTGAGTGAACCGTCACCAAAGACTCAGATGTTGTTTGTTTCTACAACTGCACTAAAACATCGTGTACATTCAAGAATTCATCTCCTTCTCTCATACAGAAATAACACTTTTGTATAATTTAATTGCCTATGTTTTGGGAGAGAGGGAGATAAGAGATGGGCTTTGTGGATATCAAGGTCTCTGGTTAATTGGGTCTAAAACCAAATAAAGAATGCTTCCCCAAAGACTACCCCACTCCAGAGTGGAAAGGGTTGAGTATGGAGGCAGATCTAATAATTATCAGATGATCATGTTGGGAACTCAGAACAAACTGTTTTCTGCTTCATGTGTGTGCTCCTGGACCCTCCAAACTTCCCACAAGATGAGCACCCTAAAACTCCACAACAATCCTGTGGAGGGCAGAGGCCAGATCTGACTTTTTCTCTCTTTCCTTCCTTCCGTCTCTCCTTCCTTCTTTCCCTCCCTCCCTCTTTCTTCCCTCCCTCCCTTCCTTCCTTTCTTCTGTAAAAAAGCAGTGGTGGAAAATACACCACTAAAATACTTGTAGATTTTTGCACATAGAAAGTGGCCGACAAAGTGGGCTTGGTAGTGTTTAGTTCAAGGTCAGGACTGCCTTACTCCCCAAGGCCAGCTGATCATGTGCCTAAGAGTTTCAAGAATTAATTTTGGGTCTTGTTTCCCTTCCCTCTCTTTGGGCCAGATTTAAAAACCTGGAGACTCATGGTGGATGGTATTATTTCCTGCACACTCACCTTTTCCCCTCCCTCTTTCCCTGACTTGGACAGTGATCACTGCCTCACTGGGAGGCTGGACCAGACGTGGATGACAGAAGCCCACCTTCCCTTGGAAAGCAGAGCGCAAGGAAACCAAGGCTTCACTCTGTGTTTCCTTCAGGCATGTACAGCAGACTATCATTAGAAAAACCTGTGAGATATGTTAAATTCAAAGAAGATGTAATTGCAGAATAATACATATTACGTGTGGTTCCATTTATGCCTGTGGATATAGGCACTTATTCTTCCACGTGTACATAAAACACAAAAAACGACTAGAGATACACATCGAACTGCTAGGAGTGGTTACTCCAGGAGTGGATTTGGGGTGAGGGTGAGTAAAAGAAGAGTAAAATACTTTTGTAATATGTGATTTTTTCAAAATGAGATTGTCTTTTTTATTTTTTGCTTACATAAGTAATATATGAATTCCATCAGCAGTAGTGAATTCTTTAACAATTTTTTTAGGTCTTTTCTTTTCCTTATGTTCTACAAGGAAGAACCAAATTATTCAAAAAGAAAGTTTAAAAAATTAAGATTTTTTCACTTGAAATACATTCTCTGTCATTTTGGGGTGTCATTGTGCTTCCTGATCATGATTTAAAATAGATAGTAATGAATCATCTTCCACAGCAAGTTTGACTCAGTCAAGTAAAAATGGTTCAAAGGAAATCAAAATTAGGAATTAATCTCCTCCTCTGTTCCCACAATGTTGCTTCTCCTACTGGGCTTTCTTCCCCGTGTTTTGGGAGATGCAGCGTGGAGTGCACAGTAGGGGCAGTGGATGTCAGGCTCTCGCTTAACTAGGACAAATGGAACATCAGATTTGAACCCTGTCCCTGAGGACCTTTGCGGAAGTTTTTGTCTGCCCAGCCCACAGCAAGTGCCCCCTTTTCAGAATGTCTGTTTTACTGGGTCACTTTCAGTTCCTCTCAAAAGATTATGCTTCAAGTCTCACTAGACCATAACATATCCTTTGAGGACAGAATGTCTATCTTTTCCATCTCTGTGTTACCAGGGCCCACATAAAGTGTCTGACACAAAGCAAGTGCTCAATAAACATTTGTAGCATGAACATTTGAATGAGTAAATAAACAGCTACCTGAATTAAACAATCAACGCCCCTGTTGTGTGTGTTCAACTGAACTGAAAGGCACTTGAGGGCGGGGCCTGTGTCTTAAACCCTCTGCGTCCCTGGTCCCTTGAGAAAGTCAGCATTTGACAAATGTTTATCGATTGAGTTCTCTATTTTATCAGATGATAAAACATGTTCACGGAGATTTATATTTTGATTTGTTTACCAGCTTCCTGACAAGCCAGGAGTAGAGACTCATTCTTTCTCTCGTTTTGAAGATAATTCAAATGAGGCACAGGAAGGTGGGAAGTTTAACAGATGAGGAGATTGGAAATTCACCTCCTGGCCCCTCCAGAGCCCACGTTGTCTCTCTGTATGCCTTTCCCTCCCCTCAGGGAGGAGGCCAAAGCTCAGTAGAAAGCCCATTGCCAGGTGACCTCTGAATTTCAGGTAGTTAAAGTAGAAAGTGGCACTTCTTAATTAGATAGTAATAGCATAATTATTTGAAGACACCTTATAATTACATCCCTCCTCCCCAAGCTCCTTCAGCTGCTTCAACTGGGATATCCTGTCCTGTCCCCTTCCGTCCCATGTCAATGTGATGCCACTGGGCCAAGCACTCATGAGCAATGGTTATATCTTAACAAGGAAGGATACAACCTTATCCTCTCAAACAGAGTTTTCTCCCCCAAAGACTCAGCACTCATGGGCTCTCGCTGCTAACACACGGCAAACTCTAGTTCAGATCACTTTGCACACGGTGCCAGATGAATGAGAGGGAAGTTGAGAGATCATTGTAAAGCCACTTAAACTGATGCCTCTTGAATGTTTATCTCAAAGGGACCCTATGCCCCTAGTAAATCATCCTGAGGATGCCCCTGGCTGCCATCTGCAATTCTTCTGTATTTCTAACTTCTAGTTCCATGAAAAAGAGGTTTTCTATTGGTTTAGCTTCAAAAGGAAAGAAAAATCACCACCGCCTTCTGGCACAGAAAAACTTTCTGCACTTTTCCTTCCTCTCAAGGTAGAATGTAGCGCCAAGATGACAGCCTCCGAGTAAGCAACACACCTAAACACAAGGGCAGATCACGAAAGCAGTCAGCTCAGGGGGACAGCAAAGGAGTCAGTAGCAGCCATCCCCCACCATGAAAGCTGGCTGACGGAATGAACACCCCCTCATTAATGGAAGGGCCAAGGGTGCCATTAATGAAAGCAAGAAACTCAGTTTTACATCTCATTCAAAAGATGGGTTCACCTTACTCCTCTGGGTCCAGGTGGGTGAGTTACTTTAGTGTGGAATTTGTCTGCCCTCACTGAAAACTGCAGTTACGCAATGAATTATTCCAAGTAAATTAAGTGTATCGATCCCCTCCCCTCTCTGACACTTTGCAGTGCTCCATGCAAGTGTCAGTTTTTACCATGGACACCTGAAGAGGGGAGCAAAGATTCTCCTGAGTTTCTTATAGTTTAATTCGCACTTTGTGGGGACTTGAGAGGACCAGGCACTGACACAGCCCTGCGATAAGACTGACTAGCTGCCTTGGAGTCTGAGCACACTCAGCTGATGAGAACAGCGTCATAGGTTCAATTCTGTATTTTTCAGGTAATATCAGGTCAAGGTCATGGGTGGCAATCTTAACTCTAGCGCGCTAGCCAATTTTCATATAAATGTAAATGGGTCAGAACAAAGACCAGGCAAAAAAATACAGATAGATATTGTGAATCTATCACAATTTTGGGGAAATGACAGGGTCACATACCCTATGAATAGGAGGTAGCACACTCTTTTATAAACTGTAAGGAGTCAGTCCCTTCCAAGGTGAAGGCATGCATCATTTCATCAGGGCTGCAACTGGGACTTGCTTCTTTGATGTTTATTTTTCTTCCCCATTGTCATGGATTGAATATTTCTGTGACCCCAAAATTTGTGTGTTGAAATGCTAACGCCAATGAGATGGTATTAGGAGGTAGGGCTTTGGGAGGTGATTAGGTCATGAGGGTGGAGCCTCATGAATTGGATTAGTGCCCTTGGGAGAGAGAGAGCATTTTGTCTGTGCTCTCTGTTATGGGAGGCTACAGATGGCCATTTGAAACCAGGTAGCACCCTCACCAGACTCCAGATCTGCCAGCACATTAACCTGGGACTTCCCAGCCTCCAGAACTATGGGAAATGTATTTCTATCGCTTAAGCCGCCAAATCTGTGGTATTCTGTGATAGCAGCCCGAACTGTCTCAGACTGTCAGATTCATCCTTTAATAACAATCAGATTCATCCTTTTTAATATAATAAATTCTTAATCCCCCAAAGAAGGATATTTCTCACTATTATCTAGTTGAGCTTTTTTGACCAAAAACTACCATATTAAGGCTGTTGAGTATATTCTAAGGATAACTTGTCTAAGGATAAATCAGATATCTATTATAAAAGTGTATTATTTTCATCCATATTGAAAGCCTTATTGCCTATGGAAATGCTTATGGATACAAGTATATGATATCTAAATTTGCTTCAAAATAATCCCATGAGGTGAGAGGAAGCAGGGAAGATAGGAGGAACAGTATTAGACATAGCTTGATAATTGTTGGGTTGGATAATGGTACATGGGTGTTCTAATAACAGTGGTTCTCAAATGTCAGCATGCATCAGAATTATCTGGAAGTCTTGATAAAATACAGGAATCTGGGCTCCACCTGAGAGATTTTGATTCAAGAGGTCTGGGGTGGTGCCTGAGAATCCGGTGGTGCCTGAGAATCAGCAAGTTCTCAGGGAATGCTGATGCTGCTGGCCCAGGGACAGCACATTGAGAACCACTGGATTATACTGCATCCTCTATTTTTATATGATCAAAAAACATTAAAATCAAGTGGGGCCCTACTGGGTTGGCACAACAAAACAAGATGGAGGAGCAGGAGGCTCTCCTTGTGCTTACCCACAATCGGCACAGACAGCGGCTGAGAAAGACAGAGAAGAGACACGGACCTCAGAAACACACTGAAACATCAACTTAATTCAAATTAGACTGAGTGTGGAAAAGATTAATGTTGGTTTTCCTTACTTACTTTGTATCTATGTCTGCATAATTGTTATAGAGTGTGATAGTTTCTCAACTGATTTGGGACTGTGCAGTTAAGAAATATGAATAACCAAGATTGCTATTTTTTTTTTTTTTTAATGCAAGAGCTAGAGTTAGGCTCTTGTATAAATCTTGTAATTTATACAGACTGATGGCACCACTTCTCACATTTGCCTGAGACTGGGTTGGGTTCAAAACGTACAATCAGAAATCTTTCTCTCCAGCCCTTAAGATACATCCAGTTTCAGAAGATGGAGATGGAATTTCCTGGATCTGGTTGGGTCTACAGGCATCAGATGATGAAAGAAAATTTCAACTTTCAGATTGGATGGTTACAGAAAGGACACCAGGAATTTTAGCTGAATTTTATCTTCATTTAAACACCAGTTAGCAAACAATTACTATATGCCAGCACTGAGCTATATACACTCTGGGATATGTAAAAATAGATTTTAAAAAATGGTCCTTGGCTTCGAAGATCTCACATCTTCTTTGGAAGGCAGACATGTAAAAGTTATAATATAATATTAACAGCTATATAACAAGGATTTATAAGAATTCTGTGGGAACCTAGATGAATAACCTGTTAATTTTTGACTGAGAGGAGAAAAATGAAGAAAACTTCTCATGGATCCAGCGGCATCCATTTATTAGGCAAAGGGATGAGTGAAGTGCGGAAGCATGCTGCGATGAGGAAACAAGTATAAGAAAGCTATGGAAAAATACAAGTGGCTGCTGTCTCTAATCAATAAAGAGGAATCTGGCAGGACTGAAGTGTGGTCTGTGAAGGAAGGAATCGGCGAGGAGACAGGAAAGGAATGTCAGTTTGATTTGCCCTGTATATTGTGATAAAAAGTTTATGCTCTATCTTGGGGGACTGCCATGGACCAAAATGTGTCCTAAAATTCACATGCTAAAGTGCTAGCCCCCAATATGACTGTGTTTGGTGATAGGGCTTTAGGAGGTGATTAAGATTAAAACAGGGCATAAGGATGAGATCCTGATCCAAAAGGATTGGTGGCCTTATTCGAAGGAGAGGGATGGCTCACATTTGAGGAAAGGCCGTGTGAGTACACAGTGGGAAGGTGGCTTTCCACAGCCAGAAAGAACCCTCAACAGTGCCTGATCATGCTGGTGCCCTGATCTTGCACTTCTGGCCTCCAGAATTGTGAGAAAATGATTTTCTGTTGTTTAAGCTATCAGTCTATGGTGTTTTGTTATGACAGTTTGAGCAGAATAAGACAGCGACCGTTCACATTCTCCATATTCTTACGCATCGGGAAGGTGTTACAGAACTGAATTCCAAATAGACGTATGTGGTAGAACAGAGAGTTAAACAATGGAGAGGGGTTTTGTTAGTCTATAGACTAGGCAATGAGTTGAGGATGCTACAAGTTCAAGTAGAGATGATGAAAATCTGGTCTAGAGCTGAGTATTTAGGAATATTTGGGTAGGAGCACATTGATAGCATGGTAACAGAAAACTTCTATGTGTGTGTACATAAAGTTTTGAATATACTTCTTATGTTATATGCATAACTTTTACATTTATATATGCCTATTTTATTATATAAAGATAGGAAGGAGAAAAGAAAATTGTATACAGTAAAACAAAAAGAGAAAGTAAAGTTTGTCATCTAAGAAGAAAGCTTAAGGGACTGCACGAGATCAATTGCTGCCTTGGCTGCTATAAAAGTTTACTCAGTTATAACTTAGGCCGAGGGTGTGTGGGGGGAGCTATGAGAAAAGGGGGAGAGGTATGAAGAAGAAGAATGGAGAAAAAGAATAAATGCAGTATAATTTCTAAGATTTTGAATACCACAGATGAGTCATATAACTGGAATTTTACTTTGTCTTCCAATATTTTCCACATAATTAGCTTGTTCATACACACAAAAAGAGCACATGGCATATTCTGAAATGACACAGACGTGTTCTAAGCGCTGAAGAGGGATGCTGAAGCTTGCCTTTGGTGCTGTCCCTAGAGCTTGGATGAAGGTCCTGGCCTGTGCACTCAGCCAGCAATGACACAAGGCCCGGGGGCACTGCTACCTCCTTTCAGAACCTTTCTTATATCTTTTCTTCCCTGTAAATTACACACTCTTCAGGCCTTTGCTGAGATAGATAATGCAGCTCCCATGCGAACTGAATACCCAGTGCCCTGCATGCATGAGTGTGTCAGGGCTAACCAGGTCTATTGTTCTTAAACAGTACTGCTGGAGAATTGTACCCTTGTGCAGAATGATGCTGAAGAGATAAAAATATCTTTCATTTCTATAGTGCCATGCATCTTAAAGTGTGTTCCACATTTTGCAAACTATATATAGGCTCAATTCATTACCCATCCCCATAAAATACAGCCAGAGCAGTGGCAGGCACATGCCAGATGTTTGACAATGGTTTAATAACAGAGTGAAGAATAAGTTAAATTGGATTCAGAAAACAGGAAATGGATGTGCGGCACTAGGTAAACTTCACCATTCGTTCAGCAGCATGTATCAAGGGTCTGCTGCCTACCAGGGACACAGCTGCGAACCAGAGAGACACTGTTCCTATCCTCACGGAGCTGCCAGGGTATCACAGAAGACACATGATTGGACCTGTTTTACAGTAAAGTGTGATTCAGGTTAAGATTGAGAAAGTACAAGGTGCCATGCTCCTCATTGCCCTTAAAGGACGTCTCCCAATTAGCCATTCTGGCATCATTATTCCCTTACTTTAATAAAAAGTTTGGATACAATGCAACTGCAGAACATTACATTGAAGAAAATCTGTTCTGGAACCCAGAACCCAGTCTGCATGTGGGACATGGTTCTGGGGAAAATAAGCAGAGAAAGGAAAGAGACAGTCAAGTAAGTTGGGGAAAGACTGAAGGCACCCAGCATAGAATGAACACAAAACAATTTGGGGGAGAGTCAGAATCAATGAGAGCAGAGAGATCCTTGCAGATTTTGGGGCTGTCATTTGTTTTCTTGTAGGTGGGGATCCACCACTCAAAATAATCTACCCTAACACTGGTGGCATTGGAGAAGTGCTTCCAAATCTCTCCAGGCTGAAAGGCACGGCCTCTGCAAAGCAAGACAATAAGATTTTAGGGTTGGGAGGAATCTCTGAGATGTACTGGTTCAAACCTGTCATTTTATAGATGAAGAGACATATGCCCAGATTTGTTAAGGAGCCACAACAGGTCACAGTGGCCAAGTCAGCACCCAGGTCAAAAAGGCTACCATGACCCCTTCGATTGGGCCTTGTCTTGGGTAATGAATGGGGCAGACACCCGTCCTTTGGGGGAGGCTTCTAAAAACTGAATGCCTGGTTCTCTGGGACCTTCCCCACTACAATGGAGAGACAAACCACAGTGAACAGGGGTTAAGGTCTTGTAATCCACCTACACAGATGTGAGCAAGAAATGCAGTTCAGATAAATGAAAAAGAAACGCACTAGAAGATTGTGACTGCCAGGGTCAGACAGGTTTGCCACTGTGAGGACCTCTGAAGACCTCGTGGTCTCTGGAAGTACATGTAGCTTCTAGGCCTTATTAACTCACCCAGGACGGCAGAGTCAGGTTACCCTCAACCCCCAGTAGGAAGCTGCTCAAAATGTGTAAAATCCCTGAACAGAGAGGTTTTAACCAGTACTGGCAGGATGTATGAAAAACAAAAAGGGAATGTGGTTTATAATGTATCTGGGCAACAAACACTGTAAAGAAGCATTAAACAGGAAATTCTCTGCTCATGATGACTGCCCATCTCATAAAAGAGCCTCTCCCTCCCCTCCTTGTAATGGGACCTCATGAGCGCAGGAAGACAGAGAGGGAGCTGGGCCCAGCATGAGCCGAGGACAACAGGACAGCAGGGACACAGGGCTAGAAGTGGGGCCCCAGAACACATCTCAGCCAGCAGCTTCCTGCAGGGCCTCAGGAGAGCCAAACCAGAAGTACCCATCTGGAAAGGAAGGGCCCTGACAGATGAGTTCCAGGTCAACTTCTCTTACTAAAAAGCCGACGAGATGTTTTATAAATTGTTTTCCACATATGCACCTGTGTATACCTCTCCCCAACTAGAAGACAAACTTTCCAAGAACAGGAATTCGCCATTTCAGTCTACCTGTCCTTAAGTACCCCAAACAGGCCATTGCACAAACGGAGGGAATAATAAATACATGTTTCAAACATTGGACTGACAGCCACGAAGAAGGTCAGGAGAAAGCAGCGACGAGCGGAGGTCTGTTCTCAGGGCAGGAACAGCAGGACCCCCCCACCCACACCGGACCCAGAACCTTGCACCGCACTCTTTGTCCCAGAGCTCAGAAAACGCTGGCGGCCAGTGGGGCCGGAGAGCAGGGCTCTGGAGCTGTCTAGGTGAGCCCGGCCCCTCGGGAACTTCTTGGTCAGTCCTCCTCGTGCGCACGCTGCGGCCCGCCCGGGTCGGGTTCGGGTTGGAGGGGGTGGTCAAAGGACACAGCCCGCGGCTCCGAAGGCCGGCAGGGCCCGGGGCGCCCGGGGCGCGCGGGCGAGCAAACGCCGGGAGGATGCCACCTGCTGGCGAGGGAGCCGGCTCGCGCGGCGGGCTCGGCAGACCTGGCGCCTGGGTGTGCGGAAAGCCGGCATTCGGGCGGTGTTCAGGTCGCTGGCTCTTTTGGGCGGCCACCCAACCGCCGTGCCCGGAGCCCCGTGCCCCGCGCCGCCCCAGACGCGGAGCCTTCAGCCCGGCCGCGCGTCCCGCGCCCTCGCGGCGCTCGCAGGTGCGGGACCGCCACGCTTCCGCGGCAGGTGGCGCCGACCGCGCCACGCAGGGAGGGCCGCCGAGCGCAGCCCGAGGTGAGCGGGCTGCCGTCGGGGCTGGCGCCGGGGCCGCCGCCCTGGGCCCTGCAGGTACCTCTCGCGTTCTCCCCACGTGGTGGCTGCCGAGGTTGCGGTGGGTTTTCCGGCACTCAGGTTTAAATGCCTCCTGTGGTCCTTTTAGAGGCCGGCAGCTCACCACTTAATCCAAGCTTTCTTCGGAGGCTGCGGGGAGGGGCGGAGGGGTCGGGTGGGGCGGGGAAGGAACGGGCCCAGGGACGGGGGACCTGGAGCTGCAGTGGTAGTCTTGAGGCCAGTCTTGGGGACCAGCGGGAGGGCCAAACAAGGTTCTTCCAACCTGGAACTCCCACTCCTCTCTAGTCTCTCCGAGAGTGGTGTGTGAATGTGTATGTGTGCCTGATAACTGCACACTTCACTTGCCTTCTGACCCTGGTTTTGTAATACTTCCCTTGGGGGCTGAATTAAGCAAATCTGGGCCGCGCGCCATTTAGGAATTAGCAATCAAAATTAAACAACAGCTTAAAGGATAAATCTCTAGTTAAAACATTAAATGTTGCTACATTTGATAAAGGATCTACATTCTAATATTAATCTTATTCACTGCAAGTCTTGGCCTTAGGAATGCTACCCAGACCATTTAAGGTCCGCCCCCCCCCCCCGTAGATTTAATGGAAAGCTACTGCTAAGGTTACAGCAGTGTACATAACTATATTTTCAGTCTTAGTGTGTTATTTGGCATATGCTGTTTAAAGTTATCATTTACCTTATGTGTGTTTGTGATTTGTCCCTTCTGTTTCATTGCATTATCTGTCAGACCAAGCTAATGGACTAGGGCTGTGCTGACATTTTGCTTCTATACCTTGTTTGTTAATTTAGTTGATGGGTTGCCTCTTTTGTGTCTTGTATTTTCTGTAGCTCAGCATTTCTTTTTCTACATTTCTTTTTTCCCCCATAAGGCTTGCTCACAAATGTCCCTTTGATATGTTTAACAGCCTCTAAGGGATATAGTTAAATAAACTATTAAGTTAAGAATAGGAAAGCTAACAAAGCAGACACCTACTAATTTGTATCTTTGATGTCAACTACCAAGTGTCAGCTCCTGCCAGCAAACACTTCTCCATGTGCCCCTACTTCTTTCTGTCTTCATAAATACCATGGGGTAGTTTTTTGAAGTTAACGTGAAGTTTGAATGCACCTTGTAGTCAGCAAAGTCCCCCAAATGTGTGATCCTGATGGAGGAAAGGCTGAGAGTTTCCCAAAGACCAAGAAATAATGATTGATTTTAGAATTGAATGTTGTCTTTCATTTTCCTCTCCTCCTTACCTCACCTTCCCACACTCCGTATAATGCTGCACATTTTTATATGTTGTTTTGCAATGTCCTTATAGTTTGTGTCTTGTGTGCACACTCTGCTTGTACTCTAGATTACAAGCTCCTGAAGGCATGGCCTGTGCCTATTATTTTAATTCCTGCCATGACCTGCTTATACCAAGCATGCCTAACTGTCTGTCACGTAACTAGACCCAGAAAAATTCATGGTGATATCATGGAGGAAATCGAGTTTGATTTGAGTGTGGATTTCATGACAGGTAAAAGAGCTGGAGGTTCTTAGGAGGCAGTTGCCTATGACCTTGGCCTCTCCTTCACAATCAGGCTCACAGCACCTCTTGGAGAAAATGTGTGCGCAGAGTGACGGAGCGCTCATTAGAGGAGAGGCTCCAAATGCAAAGACAGGCTGCTCCCCTGTCCTTGTTAGGAAAGGCACAAACCAGCATAATAATAAAAAAATGGGTATGTGTCACAAACCTACTTGGTTTCCCTTTAGTTCCTGCATTTTGTTTTCAGGGAGCAGTGCACAGCAAACTCAGATGCAAACATTTAGGTGTCATTACCTACCTCCTCCCCCAGGAAAGTCTCAAAAATGCAAAGCATGCTTATCTCTTCTCCAACTCCAAGCCTTCTGCTGCACACATTGGCCAAGTCCTTCCTGGGGAGAGAAGCACTCCCCTCCTGCCTCTGCCTGGTTCCATTTCAGCCCGGTTTCCAGTCCCTTGTGCAAAGACAGTGCATGCATGTTTTCATGCATATGCATGCATATAGTCACCCTTAACTTCACTCCCGTTAACAACATTACATCGTGCGGACAAAAAGGAGCTCGGCTCTGTGCTTAAGATGCTTTTTGGTCAATAACGGTAACAAAAGCTGAATTTCCCCCCATTCAGGGAAAAGAAAGAACGCAGCCTTCCCCCTTCTGTTTTGCATAGATCTCCTTTTCCAAGTGTTTCCTCTTTAATTATGACCTGTTTCCCCTCCCTCTCCCCTCGCCCCAGCTTCAGTGAAAGGAGCTCTTCTGTCACTCGTCACTTGCTCGCTGGCTGGCTGTGGGAGGAGCCCGCCGGAGGAAGCCGTGTGCCTGGGATGCCAAGAGCCGGAGAATGGATCTGCTCCGAGTGGGAGTGGGGACGTTGCTGACAGTCCCGGCTTCCCGAGGCGGCTGAACAGGCGGTTTGTCTCGGCCCGCAGCAGACACCGGAGGCACAGGAGACCGCGGCCACCCGGAGGGACAGACTGGGACGTAGGCTGGCGCCAACCTGAGGGGACCGGCAGAGGCTGAGCTCCGCCAGCGAGCGCGAGGACGAGAACTAACTGCACACCCAAGTTGCCACGGCTTTCCCTCCTGCGCTGAGGAATGAGACCTTTCCAGCTCGATCTGCTCCTCCTCTGCTTCTTCCTCTTCAGCCAAGGTAGGACTGAGGCGCCGCTGGACTTGGAAGAGAGTGCGGGGCTGTCAGGGCGCGGAGGCTGTGGGCAGGAATGTGGCAGGCTTTGCAGGAACTCAGCAGGTCCATGCGTCTCCGGGTGCCCGGCTGAGATGCCCTGGCATTGCCTCTTCGCCTTTGCAAATACAACAAAATGGTACTGTTTATCTGCCTTTGGAAGGAAGGGGTATGGGAGGGGAGGGGATGACTTTCTCCTCTTGCTTGTCAATATCCAGCTCAAACTCTCCAATGCAAATGAGTTCTTTATGCTCCGGGTATGATAATTAGGTAGTGTCTTTGTGGCTGTGCCACTCTGAACTCCTGGGCACCTCTTTCCTTCGGACCCGGGTAAAGAAGGAGAGGGCAGGGGAGGAGAGCTTTGTTTAGGTGGATATTTCAGCTGAATAAGGTCTGACTTGCATGAGTGTATTCAAAAGCGAATGTGTGTGGTTTGCACGGTTGCCAAAGGGGCTGCAATTACAGAATGTACTGTGGGGGCAATTTGCAGCGTTGGGAAAAGCTTGTAAAGAGTTGCATTGAACGGCGTGGAGTTCCCTGAATGAGGTTGAATTCTGAATCCTACACAGCACTGGATTCAGTGTATAAAATGAGATTTCGCCCCTGGTGCTGATTGTTTCCTTTCTGCAGCCTGGTAGGGCAGAGAAGCAAGCGGGTGGACTCTCTAGAAAGAACCTTGCCACCTCTGGGCTCCCTGCCACTGGGAGCTGTGGGGCTGGTGGTGGAGGAGGGAGGGGAGGGGTATTCGTCAAGGTTGTGAGTACCTGTTTAGCCAAAGGCATCAAAAGTCACCTGTGGAATTGAGTTTGAAGGGGACAAGTATATCTCAGTGCCTTCCCACTCTTTTGGAATGCCTATGCTACCTCTGCCATCTGAGGCAACATTTGTGCCAGCCAGCACAGCTCTTAGAGGGACAGGGCTCTCTCAGAAAAATCCACAACAGAGCACGTCCATCTGTTGATTAATGAAGGGTAAAAGTTTTCAAGAAAGCAGAGTCCTGCTGTGGGTGGCTGGCGTCGCAGGCAAACAGCAGGTGCCCAGTTCTTCCCCTGGCAGGGAGAAGCCGAGTGTGAGCAGCACCTGGCCTCCTTCCTCAGCCGCTCCGCTGCTACTGTGGTCGCTATGGATTTGCTCCTCATCTGTGCAGTTCAAACTTTGCTTTTGACCCTCCTGATTAAACCTGAGGGGCCCCTCCTCCATACGCGTATGTGTGTACCCGGGTCTGTGTATAATGATAATGTGTTCACACACACACGCTCGTGTATTCATATGGCTGTGCGCGTCTCACCAGGGCTCTCTACAGCAGCAGGAAGATAAATTGCCTTCCCCAGAGTTTTCAGGCTGAATGAATAAGAACTATCTCTGAACACTGGTATGGAGACAGGTTCGGTTTTATTACCATTTCGTGAGATAACCCCCTTTCTTGGATTTGTGTGTGCTTGCTTGTGGGCACATACACATACATACACAAACATACTCCCATTCTCCTTTGCTTCTCACCAGTTCACTCAGGAAGTTGTATGTAAAATCCCCGAGAGAAAGAGGGAATCTTCCAATCCCTCCCCCCAACACACACATTTGCCAGGGACCAGCGCACATTGTAATCCGTCCTGTGTTTTTAGAAGCCTGATGGGTGATCCTTATCCAGATTGGCATAAGAAGCCCATAGGTGTCTCCGTGCCTCCCTGGCTGTCTGAATCATTACAGTGTGTATCTTCTACTTTGCTTATTCCTTTCTCATTGCAGAGCTATTTCTTGACTGCCTCATATGAATCTTTAAGTATTTACCTATGGAGGTTAAATGCTCTGTTTCATCTACCCTTAGCCCTGAGGGCGTTAGGAAGAAACCACAGCATCATGCAACTCATAGTGCATTGTTTTTTTAGAGTACCCTGAGCTTGGCCGGCACTGCCCACCCTACCCAACGGTAGACGCCTAGTCCACGGGACTCCAAAGCATGTCTAAAGAAAGACTATGAGACCAAAGTGGACGTAGTCAGTCAGAACACCTGCACCACCGGACATGGTAGGTCTCTTAAAGAGGCAGCATCTGACTACAGGAATTAAGGGTCAAGCAGTCAAGAGGGAAGATGCTTGGAGGACTTTGTTGAGATTTAATACTGGTACCTTTTGACTTGGTCCATGGACTGTTTTTTTTCAATGCAGAGGTTGTTTTCAGCATTGTGGATTCCCAGAGGATTCTATCTGACCATCTTCACATATATGCTTAGCTCATGTACTGTGCCTCACCCCCACCTAGTGCCACAAGTTCCAGTTATTGGACAGAGCATGTCCACTTCTAGCAGGTCACAAGAGCTCTAGCCTGCATGGCTCTGGGTGGCACTTGCTGTGATCCCCCTGACACAAGGCAGAGGTTGCTCCCCACCTGCCATCCCCCACAGAGCCACCAGCCTGACCCCTGCCTCCTGCACACTGCTGCCCTTGGGATGTCTTCCAGGGCCATGCACAGAGACTTGGGGATGGCTTTTCACTCAGAGAAAACAAACATCCAGGGTTCTTTCTAGGGCTTTAGCTGGCACTCTGGTGACATGGCCATCTGCTGCCCAACACCCCTCACAGTGGGAATCTGCATGTCATTTTGGAGTTTCTGGGAATACTATTCCCAAGCTCCCTGCTCCCAGTGTCTTAGTGCCCATGCAGAGGGAGTGCTCCAAACAGTGCTCTGGAGACTTTAATAGCAAAAAATGCAGGTGAACTCTTAAAGTTCATTTCCACCATCCTTTCGCTCCTAATTTGTCAAATATTTATTCATTTTTACTTTTTTTTTTTTTTTATGGATATGGAGTCTCACCATGTTGCTCAGGCTGATCGCAAACCCCTGGGCTCAAGCAGTCCTCTCACCTCAGCCTCCCTAAGTGCTAGGCGTGAGCTACCATGCCTGGCCTAGTCACCTTTACTTTTTTTTTTCATAACCCTTTAGAGAAAGAGCATAAATTCATGTATAATTAATATCAGTAATGTGCTGTGTTCCTATTCTTTTAAAGTTTGGGCTTTTCATGTAGATTGAGATCAAATATTTCTTTATCTTTCCTAAGGTTGCAGTAGAAAGGCTAAATGATATTTCTCCATTTCTAACCTGCCAGTGTCCCTGGGCTGGCTCCCAACAAGAGGATGGAGAGCTGCCATGAATTCTGTTTGTGGGTCTCTCTTGCTGGGGATGCCTCTCTCCCCAGCTGTCAGCATGGGTGTGCTTTGCACAGAGAGGGATAATGTCACAGCACAATTTGCCTCCTGCAGAGAAAAGGCATGTTCTGCCCCTGGGTGAAAAAGAATCGATTCTCTCGTCATCCATAAACTTGGAACTTGCTATATTTTTTTCCTCTCTTTCATTTCAGTTCACCCACAACTATTTCCTCACATGCTTTTCTTAATCTTCATGTCCCTTCTCTTCCAGCCTGCAGGTGCATATCTTAGGTAGCTCTGTTGGAATGATGTCTTGGCGGGATTGATGACTCCTGTCTTCCATCAGATCTCTAGTCCTGAGACTGTTGGGGAAGGAACAGAGGTACAAACGTGGTGCCTTCTACTTCAGATGCTCTTAAGAAAGGTGTTCTTTTTCCCACTCTCTGACACCTTGCCCTGGCATTCCCAGAGCATCCTGTCCTGCCTAGTGACTTTGTGGTTTGGGAGTACTAACTCTGCTGAACCCAGATCTCTGTTGGCTTTGCATGTGTGCCATGCTGCTCCGAAAGTGTTGAGTGAAAGTGAAAAAGTGCATTTGCCTGTTAATGACATCCCTGAGCTGAGGATTAATTCAAGGTGCCATCTCTCTGTTGGGAAGAATCTAAGCAGCTCACTTGCTCTCTTGACTGGTAAGAAACACCAAAAGGGGTTCTTAGGTGGCTGTCAGAGGGCAGGGGGTCAGGGTGACCTGAATCTCCCAGGGAATGGAAGAGTGTCTAGCAGACAGAAGGGTAAACAGTGAGTGGAGAGAGCTGGCCAGGGTGAAGGGCCCTGGGGATGACAAGCAGCGTGGAAAGGAAGGAGCCACTGCAAAGGCTTTGCTTGCAAGGAGCTCCCTTGGGCTGGGGGGTGGGGATTGGAGGAGTCAGAAGAGAAGAGGAGCACAGCAGAGAAGGCGTAAACAATGAGGGATCACGGGGGGGGGGGGGGGGTTCAGGAAGAGGAGGCACCCGGAAAGGAAATCGGGAGTGAACAGCAACTTTGGAAACATTGACCCTTGTCCAGAAATGTCACATAATAAGTAATAAGTGTGATTCTCCCTCCTACCAGCACGCTAAGTGGTATGACGTCTTGTCTAGGGGAAGAAGAATCAGTTCTTTTGTCCCTGGAAGGCCAGTGCACAGCTGCCAAGGGTGTGGGACCACGTCTTTAACAGATCTTCTCGGTGGGGGGACCTGGGACATGCCTGTTGGGTATGCGGGTGGTTGCAGTGTCTGCTGCCCAGTAGGGAGTCCTCAGTTGCCAGCCAGACCTATTGAGGGTGGAAAAGAAACTCCCCAGGGGGTGGAGGGATGTGGGGTGGGGTCAAGACCTTCACACTGCTCTGAGAGGATAGGATGGGCACCCCCTTGGGAGTACAGAGGCGCATCCGGCTTGAAACAATCAGCAGTGAGCTAGGCATGCTAGGCATGGCACCAAGGAGCGGCCCTGCCTGGCGTGGGCCTGTGTTGGTGGAAGCCAGGGCCAGCAGGAGATGGGGTGGAGCAGGAGATTGGGCCCCGAAGATGTAATTTTTCTTTTTTGTTCAGCCCAGTGGGGGTGACTTAGGCAGCATTATATTGCAGACCCAAAAAAGCGTATGAAATAATCCAGAGTGAATTCAAGAGATTTCAATAGCAAAATAATAACAATACTAATGATACCTCTGATTTGCAGAGTACTTTTCTTCTGAGGAGATAAAAAGATAAACTGTTTTGGAAACATGAATGAGGAAAAGAAAATTGCCTGTAATGGAGGAGTGGGGAGGAGGGCCGCCAGGGCTGGTTGTAGGGTCTTGGTATGGATGCGGGGTGGGGTGAGGTGGGCGTAGGCATATTTTTCAACTACAGTCCTTATCTTTATAAGATGTCAAGATGACTTTTAGGTGACAAACCAGTAAAGGAATTTTTTATCAGGGCATTCAAGACATGGGAACGCATCCTGTGCTTGGGAAGAGGGAGATTCTAATTCCCCGTGGAGAAGGGCAGTGAGATGGTGAGTGTGCTGGAAGGCACACTTGAACCCTCACCACCACAGCGACCCAACTTTCATAGTGGTTCTTGCAGCAGAGTGATGGGAGCCTCGGTCTTCACCAGGCCAACAGACACCCCAAAATTTGTGGGGTGGGGCTCAGCTGGAGCTGCTGCCCTGGGGGCTGTCTGTTCCCCTGGGGTTCACATGCCATTGCAGCTGTCCAGAGCGAGTGAGGAGCAGAGCAGCCTGTGTCCACGTTGGAATAGCTTCGCCCAGTATTCCCAATAGAGTGGGATTTTATTTCCACTTAGGAGAATGATGGGAGAATCAGCTGCATCGTGACTCAGTACTGTTCCATGTGTCATTGCATGACATTGTCCTCTCCTAAGGGGAAAGCCAGAATTTACCCAGTTAGGTGTGTATGTCAAGTACGAATATAGATACCTTGCCAGGCACAGTGGCTTGCAGGCAAAGGGAGGAGTATCGCTTTGAGAGGCCAAGGGAAGAGTATCGCTTAAGGCCAGGAGTTCGAGACCCTATCTCTCTAACAAATAGAAAAATTAGCTGGGTGTGGTGGTGTGCACCTGTAGTTCCAGCTACTCAGGAGGCTGAGGCAGGAGGATGGCTTGAACCCAGGTGTTTGAGGATGCAGTGGTCTATGATGACACCACTGCACTCTAGCCTGGGTGACAGTGAAACCCTGTCTCAAAAAAAAAAAAAGAAAAAAGAATATAGGTACCTTATATATCATTGGAATACTTTTCTCACATTCAGGCAAGGAGTGCGGCATCCCTCCATCTGCCACAGCTTTATCATTAGGCGTGGAAGAGCCTCAGCCTTTCACCGTCTCTCAGAAGCCACACTGTGCCACACAGCTAAGGATCAGAAGAGGGCTGAGGGCCTTGCCATGACCTTCTCCTTATTTAACATTAACTTTCATTCACTTTCAACTCCTAAGCCACTGAAGAAGCTAGGGATTCACCATTAGGCTTTTATTTCCTCCTCTCTCAATGGTAAAAATGAGTGTTCTGGCTGTATACTTCTAGAAGTCAGTAAATGTCAATATTGGATAAGTGTTTCCTTTATATCACTGCAATTTAGCATAAGCTGCTTGGAAACAAATGTCTTCTGTAAGCATACAGCGTTTCGGTGAGTACACGGTCAACACCACCATGAGCATTAAATAAATGTCAGCTTTCCCTGGATACACTTGGTAACAAGTTAAAGTCATGGAAATAGTGGTCAGCCTGGGTGAACCCTGCTCCGAGCAGAGCTGTCCTGGGGAGGGAAGAGCCATCCCTCTCCTCTCTGGAAACAACAGCAAAGGAGTGCCCAGACATAGGCACCTCCTGCATGCTTCCCTGTGGAGGTTTTTCCTGACATCTAGAAACCTCACCATGCCCTCCTGACCCCCCTGCTCTACACACACATACACTCGCAGCCACACACACCCTACTTATTGCTAAAGCACAGTGATGTCTCTAGAACTTAGAGCAAACCAGTCACTTTCCCAAAATGAGAGCTACGTTTTCACCCTAATCTTTGGCTGGTGCTCGCGTCCTCATAGGCAAAGCAAAATAGATTTACCTGAGGCCATTTTTCAGATAATTGAGACAAAAATTGCAATGGCCTATATGTGTCAGTATTAGAAAGAATGTGGCATATCAGGCTGAATTATCTAGATGGTCTGGTCGCTTGGCCTGTATTCACTGGATGGTTGTCGTAAGTTCAGATTCTTTCTAACCTGTGCCTAGAAGACTGGAATTTAATATCTGATGCCAAGAGTTTCAGCAATGACAAACAAACGTAACTGTCACTATTCCACACTCTTTTTCCCCAGGGACTCCATTTAGTCTGGTGTCCCAGTGGGCCAGTTACTACTCCTTCTTTTGTGATCAAATAGCATTTTATGACACCAAAGCTCAGCCCTTGGCCAAACAGCCAGCACTCACTGTGGGCCTCCCCTGTGGTAGGCACGGTGCAGGGGTTTTTGATGCAAAGATGATGAAGACCCTATTTCTGCCCCAGAGCTCTCAGTGTGCTTGGGGACACTTCAGCTAACGTTATAAGATGATGGGTTCAGAGAACAGCTGTATTAGCCAAGGGCATCAGAAAAGGCTGCATGGGGGAGGTGACATTTGTGCTTGATTTTTAAGGCTATCTACGTGTTCTCCAGATGAAGCATGTAGAGAGTGCTCCAGGTTGTACCTTACAGTGTGTGCAAAAGCAGGAAGGCAGAACAGAATATGACATGCTCAAAAGCATCAGGTGGTGTGGGTGGCTGGAAAGTGTCAGGAAGAGGGAAAAGCAGCTTGGAAAGGGGAGGGTGAGCCTGCGAGCAGTCGTGAGTACCATGATAAATCTTTTGAGGATGGATTGACAGAATTAACTCAACACTTTAAAAACATTTTTATCCACCTGTGGGTCTATAGTCCTCTCTGTATCATGGGTTGAGGGATCAACAAGTTATTTTTACCTCTTGGTAATGCTTGTGTTTCACATGGGGCTAAAAATATATAGAACTGAATGGAAATAGACTCACTCTTTCCAGCTCATCTTCCCTTATAGCTGTTGTACAAAGGGGTGGGAAAGTGAGCAAGAGAATAAGTTGTGGGGCAACTGGCCTTAATGGTTGGTCTACATTCCAGAGGAGATGCAGAGAAGGATGGAAGTTAGGTGAATGCTAAAGAGCGATGTGTTGGCTAAAGAGTGTGGAAGAGAACACGATGCGGAGAAACCGGCTTTTGGACCACACAGTGGGCTGCAGGCAGGTGAAATACATGGAGGAATGGGATCTGCCAGTTTCTGGGGCCCCTTGAAGGCAGCCAAAGATGGAGGCTGCCTGACATTGAGGATGAGTGATAAGCCGGAAGGGGAGATGGGGACAGGGACATTTTGTTGATGACATCTTTCTTATTCTCAAGAGTTACTGGCTTTGGGGAAACCAAGGTTACAAGTTAAATGATTCTACTCAGAAAGTGTTAGAAATGTTCTTAGAAGTCTCCAGCACTGAGTAAGCTTTCACTGGAGAGTAGTGAATGTCATCAGATCTACCATGTGTTCCACACTTTGGTCTGTTCTTCTCAGGAATTGGTGGGGGCTGGCAGGACAAGCTTGGTGGTGAAGCAAAAACCTCAACTGTTCTGCAGGAAAACAGTGTAATTTCCAAGACTGTGGATATGTAAGTCTCATCTGGGCCATCACGAATGTAAGAGTCAATTCCTAAGGAATGGGTTTGAGAGTAGACTAGATGACATCTAAAATCCCTCCAACTTTAAGATACCCTGAGTATATCTCTTAGCAACAATCTATTTATTTTGGATGATGCATTTTTAAAGGGTAGATGATATGTTATATATCTTTTGCCAGCACATTTTATTGTAGGTGCCTGGCAAATTCTTTTGGTTGTTGGTGTTGATGGTAATCATGACAATAATTGTGTTCTTAATATGATGGTTGGGGTGATAATTAGCATTTGTATAAAGCTTCACAGGTTGCAGAGTGGCTTTCACAAGCACTACCTCATTTCATCACCCATGGCAATGAGAGGTGGAATTATTGCTGTCACACCCCCAGAGAGGTTGCCAAATGAGAATGACCAAAGTCATTCACAGTAGGGCTTACTTTTCCATGTGCCTTGATGCTCCTCAAGGTGCTGGTAGATCCACCTGCTCCAGATCAACACCAAAAATGCATGAGTTAATCCTAAGCTGTGGTATAAGACAAATCCTATTATAATTTGTGGGAATCCTCAGTGTCTAGACATAGAGAAAGATTTTAGGGGTTCCTGTGAAGAGCAGGGAGCCGAGTCCTAGAACTGACATTTGAATAGCAACCCAGCATTGTAGCTGTATGTCCTTTTGATTCTAGGCTCTTTGTGACTTTGTTCCTTCATCTTTCTGGCATTCAGCTTTATCTAGAGGGTATAAGGTTTGCAGGCCATGCTGGCAGGGGAAATAGCAGGCCAGTCTTTTGGGTTGAAGAGTAATGTAGGAGATGCTGCCTAAGTAGCTCCTTTAGTGGCTGTTCTGACAAAAAATAAGAAAACAAGGAAGCAAAGGGAGGGACTTTTCTTCTCTTAATTGGTTGATTAAAATATCCGCATCTTTTATCACCCCTGGCCCAGCACTGTCGGGCACATGGACGCTGTAAATAAATGTTGCAACACCGGAATGAAACGCCAGGAACAGTGAGAGGGGAAGAAAGCAGCGCTTGTGCAGCAGGTGCCGAGAGGCTGGCAGGGCACTCGCAGGAGGCAGAGGAAGAACCGGACTGGGAAGTTGCTCTCACCCGGTGGGAAGCTCTTCCTCTCCGGAAGGCCTCAAATGCCTGTTGGGTCACCAGGGACGCTGCCGAGAGAAACGTCCTCTAGCAAGCCACCCGCTGCTCAGCTTCACCAGAAACCATCATGTCCTTCTGTTCCTTAGTGCATGTCCGTGCCCATTGCTGTCAGTCACCTGCAAATGTCACAGGTGACTTTGCTGTGGTGCAGTGTGACAGGCCACCTGTCACCCTTGGCGATGCTGGGAGCGATGACAGCTTCAGAGTAACACTGGAGCCGGGCTCGTTCTTAGTGCCAGCATTCAGGTGACGGAAGCTCAGAGTGTTCTTCCAGGTGCCACACAGAGATCACCTGCCATCCTTCCCTGCCTCCCAGCCCTTGTGGCAAGGAAAGAAAAACCCGGGGAAAGTTAACCCCGCAGTGGCTCTGTTCCCTCTATCCTAGGGCCTTGCATTTTCCTGCGTCTTGTGGAGGACGTTGGGGTCCACCGCACGCTCACAGGAGGTTCCACGTCTTCAGGGAGCGGCCTACTGCACCTGAGTGAGGGCACCTGCGGAGGCGGGAGGACCTGACCCTTCCCCGCGCGGCGCGGGAGCCTGCAGTTCCCAGGCCGGCCTGGCGGTGGCAGCAGCGGCGCTCGCAAAGCCTAAAGCGTGCGGCGGCGGCGCGGGGCGCGGCAGGCTACCCGGGCGGCGGCTCCCCTCGCCTCTGGGGTCCGGGCGGAGCGGAGCAGCAGCCCCCGAGGCGGGGTCCTGGCGGAGGGAGGGCTGAGGAACCAGGTGCTGCGTCCGTGGCCAGGGGCAGCTCCGGGAGGCAGCCGCGCCCCCACCGCGGCCCCCAGGCCCGTGCTGCGACCCTCGCCTACGGAGAAGCAGGACAGACGCTAAAAGGAGGCTTCGTTGTTCCTGACCCCTGGCGGGCCGCCAGTGCCATTCGTTCCCTCCCGGGGACAGAATCACTGATGGCCTCCGAAAGCGCATCCTTCTCAGCAGGCGTCTGCCTGTGTCCCCAGGGCGTGGCCGCTGGCCTTTTGTGCCTCCTGAGAATTAGGAGTGAGAAGTATCTGAGCCACCAGAGTGGATGCATGCGCAGCCTGAACGAACAGAGTGGAAGGAGGAAGCGTGAGGCCACCGTTGGCTGATGAGCCGGGGGCCTGAGCTGTGTGGCCTGAGAGGCCGGCAGAACTGGCTGCTGCTGTGACCTGAAGTCATCACACTTTGTTTGACCTCTCTCATCAGATTTTGGTTGCCAATGGGATATTCCATGAGGTTTGCTCAAACCCGAGCAGCTTCCTTCACCGCACTCGCCATTGGAGTCCCTTGCTGCTTTCTCTGGAGCAAGCTGCCACCTGCCCAGTTTGCCTGTACACTGTCCCTGCTCCTGGGAGGGGTGATGGAGTTGGGGTGAAGGCAGGATTACTGGTAGTTCTCCTGGCAAATGGCAGCTGACTTCTCCAGCATCTCAAGTTAGAGGAGAAAACTTTTTGCATAAGTTTTGCAAAACCTATTTCAACCTGCAGATTTGATGCTACAGCGGTCAAAGAGGAAACATGGAGATGCATGTTTGAGAATTTGCTAAAAATGATAGGGACTGAGCTCCTCCCCAAATTAAAAGATGTTACACTAGCAAGATATGTGACCTCAGCCCTGCTGCCATCCTGGCCCCTTGATTTGTCCCCCTCTCTCCTTGCACCCAGACCTTCATTAGTGTTTTGGGATCCCTTCATAGAAAGCTGAACTAGAGAGGGAAAGGAGTGGTGAGAAAAAAATCAAAACCTGTAACGGTCTCAGTACGCTGGCCTCATCATGTTTCTCTCTCTGCCACGGCAGCCTGTGATTGCTGCGTTAGGACCAGCCATGGGGAGACATTACTGAGCGGTGTGGGCCTTTTGCTGAGCTTTCCATGTACTCCCTTATTCAATCCCAGAGCAACCGACTAAAGCAGGGATTGCTATACCTGTTTGCTGATGAAAACTACTGAGGTTCAGGCAGATTCTGTAACTTGCCTGAAGGTCATAGGACCAGTAAGGGACAGAACTGCCAATCAGGCACCTTGTACAGATGCCAAAGCCCCTGCTGTCAGTGCCTTCAGGAAGAATTCTAGTCCTACTCGTGCCTTGACAACTGTGTGACTGTCAGGAAGCCACAGGAACTCCTGCCCTGGTCTGTGGTTCTCCTCCTTGACAGCTTGTAGGGTTTGGGAGGAAGAGCTGATAAAAATGGAAGAAAACCTCTCCCCGCCCCCCAATACAAAAGTGATGTAAGAATTTGAGAAGCTTTCCTACATGGCCAGCCGCTGCTCTTTCCCTCCATGACCCAGCTCCAGTTCAGCTTAACATTTTGAAAGCCAAATGCTGATTTCTTAACAAGAATCCATCACCACCTAAGTTCCCTTCAGTAAATTTTTAAAAAAATTAAACCCCACTCTGCTTAGGGAGAGGTTAGCCTGGTGGTAGCTCTGTGCTGGAAGAACAAGGCATTCCAGGACCTCAAACCCCTCATTTTTTCAAGCCTAGAATAGTAAAAATACCAGGAGACTACATGGTTCTGAAATGATTAATAATAGTCATTAGGGAGAAATAAAAAAACTCTTAGAATGTAGGAGAGTCTAAGAACCATTCAGCCTATGATTCTCCTCACTTCATCTTCAGCAGGTGCAACTACACCTTGTGTCAGACCTCATTTTGGAAGATGGCATGTATCTATCTAAGCCATGCTTAAAATCATAATATTGGTTTAAGATAGATACTTAAGATGAACTAGCAAAACCTGGAAGTTCTTTGAAGTTTTCAAAGCTCCTTTAGATCAAATCAGAGTAATACAGAGGAGGAATGCAAGGCAGATAGATCTCTGCATGGGAGACATCAAATGCCTCCTTTTTATTCGACAGCCCCAGCCTCGTAGTGGAATACGTGGATCATGTCAGCAGTGCGTGCTCAGCTGTTGCCAGGGCTCCACAGCCACATGGATGCCCCTTTCTCTGAGCATGAGCTTTGCTTTGGGTTTTCTTTTCATCAAACTAGGGCAGAGCTATTCAGATAGAAATCCACGCTTTATAGGTGGAAGCAACTGAATGATAGAGCTGATCAGAATCGAGAAATACTATCCAGAAAAACTTCATACTTCCTGCCACTGTTTTCCTGCTAAAATAGTGGGAATATATGTTTCTCTCTTATTATCAACAGATATTCTGAGACCCATATCATTGAATTCATGCCAAATAATGTTTAAAAATATATATACTGTTGTATTTTTCAAAGTAAATTGTCTTAGTCTTGTTGTTGACTTTAGTCTTTTATAGAATCTACTAGATTTGCTCATTCATAATTATAGTGAGAAAGGAATCTTAGTGGGTCAGTATATCCCCCTATGTCTAGGCACGGACTCCTGTGTTCCTAACACGTAGTTGCTTCATAGATCAAGGGAGTATTAGGGCCTTAATATGGTACACCTGTTGTTTGAGTTCATGACTTCTCTGTCTCAGAGGTTCTCCAAGTTCTCCAAGTGTGGTCTGCAGATCAGCATCACTTTGGAAATTGTCAGAAAAGCAAGCTTTGGGGGCCCTCGCCCAGACCTTCTAAATCAGACTGGCACTTTGGCACGGCAGCCTGTGCTAACAAGCACTGCAGCTGCTCCCGGGCATGCCGCGCTTTGGCTGCGGCGCTCCATAGCGCCCAACTCTTACCTGCCGCACCTGTCCCCTCACCCCCACTTCGCCTGAACACTGCTGTGTCACGTCTGCAAGGGGCTTGAGAGTACTTTCTAACCAGAGGAGCTAGGTGACTCAAGGGAGCTGCTGCAGATGGTTTCCATGTCACAGTGTCTGAGGATGACCTGCAGGCAGTGAGCGGAGGCAGGAGTCACAGTCAAGCCTGAGCATAGGAAACCAGACTTAGGATAAGGTCACACATACAGTTCCAAACACGGGAGTTTTGCCAGTCTGTCACTGATGTCATCGTCATCCTTGAACTGAAAGACATCAGGTGCCCTCCCTCTCGGGATGGCTGTCAGCCCTGAGCTGCCTCAGTGGACCAGGGAGGCAGCGTGACAATCTACGTGGACAGGGAGGAATGTAGCTAAGAACAGCCGTGGATCTTCTTCCACCTGCACTTTAGAATGTTTATTTTAAAGTCGACGCTGTACCCCAGAGATGTTCATGTCCATGAAGGATAGATTTTCTGCTTTGTACAGTGAAGAGATTCAGAATGTATATAATAATGCACCCTGAGAATTCTTATTCGGTTTTTTTTTTAAATCTTCAAGGTCAGTACGACCACAGACGTTGATACTCGCTTCATGGGGAACTGGGATCTGCTAGCTGCTTAATGTCATTTTATTTTTCAATTCATTAAAAAAATGTTCTCATCACTAGGCCTCTGGGCCTTTCTTCAACCCACATCACCAAAGGGAACCCAAACGCACAAGCTGCTGAGCCCAGCAGCCAGCAGCCGCGAGGAGAGGGAGGGGGGCCTCACCCCCACCACGGCTGCTGTGCACCCCCGTGCGCGTTCCCCCTGTCTGCGCAGGGCAGTGATGGCAAAGGAAGGGGGAGGGAGGCGCAGTGGTGGGTTGTGCGGGCCAGGGAGGAGGGACAGAGAGACAGGGACAGACGGAGTAAACTGACTTGTGGGAGGCAGACAGTTTATTCTTCGGGAGATTGCAAGACCACAGAGGGCTCAGAAACAACAGCTTTAACTCTCCCCATCCCAGACAGGACCAGGAAGGCTCGCTCTTTATGCACAGGCAGATTGCGAAGTTTCTGTTCATCAGTGAAACCTTCAGTGGCAAAGACGGCCACGTCGCTAGATGTGGAGGCATAGAGGTCCCTTGTTGTGTGTGGTTGCATGTTCCATGGATGGTGCCCCAGTTCCCAGCCGAGTGAATGTGCACTGACACCCCTATTCCTCTGCCCCTCTGGGGTGACTGTCCCCTTGCCCCATGTTGGTCTGGTTAACTTACATTCTAAAGACTCAGCTCCCTTTGCCTTATGGTAGAAGTTTCCTCAGCCTCCCTCCCCATAAGCTAATGTATGTGCCCTTTCTCCCTCCTTCCACAGCTCCCTGCGGAAACCCCTGTGCTGCTTGTCACAATGTATCCAAGTGGCTCCTGTCCTGTCTGCCTTCCCTTCTAGGCTGTGAGCTTCTGGAAGGCCGGGCTGGGCCCTGCTGACCTCTGCCTGTGAGGTGCCTTTGTTGGACTTGAGTCCCTCGTCCACACACAGCCAGTGTTTCTCATATGGGCAGGGAACACAGCATGTCGGTGACTCTGGAGAACTTCTGCCTCCCCGTGCCCGGCATGTCGCTCACCAGCCCATGACAGTGTTTTATCAGGGGATGTGATCTATTTGTCGTTACTGCCTTGTGCAACTAGAGTACCCGTGAGCACCAAGTACTCCTTGGGGAAAGAGTGATGGTAGCTTAATCCCTCCGTTCATTTGTATAGCACTCTACAGGTTCCAGAACACTGCCACGTTAATGTGGTCTTCCTTTCTGAATCAACTCTCATCTTTGCTTTAAAACATAAGGAAAACGAGACCAAGTTATGCTAAGTGGCCTCTGTAAGGTCACCCAGGTTGTGAGTGTGAAAGTTAAAATGGAAAGCCAGGAGTTCCACATCCAAGCCCAGGTTCTTCCACCCCTCGCCTGCCCCAGGGAGTGTGTGCCGAGAGGGCGGGCGCTTCAGCGGAGGCCCGGGGTGTCCCTCTGTGCCCACACGGAGCACAGCACAGCGATGGCCTCACTGAGAGGCAGGAGAGCAGCTGGCGTGGGGGCTTGGGCAAGGTTCCTGGCAGAGCAGCAATGGCTGATTTCAACTACAGCACAAGGGTCTTGATGCAGAGGCTGGAAGAAAAAACTGCTCTTGACTGAGGCTCTCTCTTGTGAGGCATAATAAGGAGAACATAGTAGCTGCATTATAGTGAGGACTTAACGGAGCCTGGCAGTGGCAAGTGAGAAGGGTCTGGAAGCTTCTCCTAGGGCAACCTCTCATGTGGCCCTTACACACTGTCTCTGCCACAAAGTGTCCATCCACCACACGGTCAGTCCAGGCAGAATCTGAAGGCCCAGACCACCCACCACAGCTCCTCACCCTCACACATGTTCCACAGGCCCTAGATCAGAGGCCAGGAGGCCCCTGCCTCTGCCACGTGCCTGGTGCATGGCTCTGTGTGTGGCCCTCGTATGTAAAAGGGAATCAGAGAGTCTCCTGCTTGCCTTACAGAGTTGATGTGAATCTCCAGAGAGAATGCTTTTGGGGGAGTGCTTGGAAACTCTGTGAAGGGCACTGTTCAGAGGCAAGGGAGTTGCTGTCCTCTGCTTCGACGTATCCAGGTGTGTTGAGCTGTGCCTGAGGTCAGCAGAGATCTGCCCAGCATCCTCAGGCTCTGTGCCTGGCAAGACGCTGGGTGGCGTCCTGGGGGAAGGAGAAGGGCGAGGCCATGCAAGCTTCCTCAGCAGGGTTCATCAGGAGAATTAAGTCATCCATTACATGCAAGGAATTAAATTATTTTCTGTGCGTCAGAATGGCACTAGTTAGGCACTGTCCTCAGGAGAAGTGAAAAAAACAGTTATGTGTAGTATTTTCTGGGTTTCCTTGTTCAGAAGACGAACCCCACTGAGAGGGGCTGTGTGTGGACTGTATTAGTTTCCCAGTGCGGGGGCAGCAAGTTACCACAAACAGTGACTTAAAACAACACAAAGGTACTATTTAATGGTTTGGTTGGGGTGGTCAGAAGTCTAGAATGGGTTTCACAGTCTGGAGTCGAGGTGTCCCAGGTCTGGCTTTTCATGGAGGCTGTAGGGAAAAATCCATTTCCTTCCCTTTTCCGCTTCTTGAGGCAGACTGGCTGCATTCCTTGGTGCCTGGCCCTTCCTCCCATCACTCCAGCCTCCTGCCTCTGTCCTCACGTTACCTGCTAGTGGCTCTGGTCCTCCTGCCTCCCTCTTGTAAGGACCGTGTGATGACATGAGGCCCAGTGAGATCATTCGGGACAGTCCGCCCCTCAAGATCCTCAGCCTAACCCCATCTTCAAAATCCACTTTGCCATGCAAGGTAGCATACTCAGAGATTAGGACATGGGCATCTTTGGGGGGCATTATTTTGTCTACCACAGGGGCCAAAGATAAAAGCTAGTGACCCACCCTTTCAGGAAGATGCAAGCATTCTTATTCTACCTCTCCAAGTGAGATCTGCGTCTCAGTCTCCCTGTCAGAGAAAATGATTCTCCTACCCCATTTATATCTCATTATATCAGTGAAGTACTTTGGGACTATTAAATAAAAGGTGCCTAGTATGAAATGGTTATTATAACCTTATATCGTGACTTGGTGTAAATTGTGCTTACGTTAATCAGCGGAGCTTCTCCCAGATGCCACTGTCATTGAGTCCCATCGGAGAGAGATTAGGGGGCACATCCATTAGATTCTGTAGTTAAACTTCAATAAATGATTCTTAATAACAATTTACTTTGGCTGTATTCGCATGGAGTATGAGAATTCTGTTTAAAATACCATATACGCCGGCCTCCTCCTGTCTTTGGAGTAATTGAAATGAAACAGAGATAAACAATAACAACACAAAGGAAAGGACAAGTGGGCACTGTGTTTTTCTGTGTTTGATTTGCTGCAGGGTAGGAAGTTTGCCACCTGCACTTTGATTTTTCTCTCCTTGCCTCTGTACACCATTCAGTTTCTGGCTTTTGACTGAGGATCTGGCTAGAAAAGAGTCACACCCGGAAGCCCCGGGGGGACAGTGTGAAAGTGAAGGCAGGTGGCCGCTGCAGGGAGAGTCTGTGTGCCCTGCCACGTGCCAAGCAAAGGAAGGGGTATGCCGTCATAGCAGTACCTGCCACTTGGAATCACCGAGGCCGTGAGATTCAGTTAATGTGCTTTAAAGGCTTTTCGAAGTCTCCTTCAGGTTAGAGAAGATTTAAGAAATGGGGGTGCTCAGCCCCCTCCCCAACATCTTCCCACCAGATGTGTCAAGACTCCATAGGTGGTTTGAGGCTGTCAGGCCCCTTCCCTTGGAACCTGAGGCCACCCCAACCCTATGCCCACCCTACAAGTCACCTGAGACTCGACCTTGAGAGCCCAGGACAGGAGCAATCAGTGGGCGGTGATAACGTCACTAAGTAGATTCATAAAATGTAGAGCCCTCGAAGAACCTGTGTCCAGGAAAGGTTTGGTTGCTGCTAAACAGTTCCAGATGGAGGCGTCAGGGCCGGCTCTGGACCTCAGAGCTCTGGGGAGTTAAAGGAGGGAGATAAGCCCTGAGAATGATTATAATCCCATTATGCAGAGCTTCCCCTATTTGTTTCTTCATATGGATGAATTTGTATATATTTGCATTTGTTCTATCTGATAATATGCATAGAATTCAAATTGAAATGACTTGAATAGATTTGAATATTAATGAGGCGTTTAAAGGCTGTCATCCTGGCAGAGCCCCCCCTGGCAAGGGAGCGTGCTGTGCAGAAGCTCAGATGGCTCCTCTAGGCATGTCCATTAGAGGCCCCGAGGGCGCAGGGCTGGGAGGCACCCCGAGGCCTCCCCTGGGTCCCCAGGCACCAAGCCCAGGAGCCTACTGCATGGAGGGGCACACACTGAATAAAGCCCCCTGAGCACGGTGGCTGTCACCTCCCCACACATCCAGATGTGTGGTTTTAGCAGTGCCATGAAAGGCGGGAGGTTTTCTCAAATTAAGAAAAGCCTCTTGCCTATCTTTTGCAGAGTTGGGTGGTAGGGGCAGAGTCTCACTTCAGTAAGACAGAATGGTGTGTGTAGCTCCTCCTCAGTGACCCAGGAAGGTTCTGGACTGTCTTCTCTCTGGAATCCTAAGCTAGGGCACATGTAATGCTCCTGATCATTTTCTTTCGGAATAACAGCAGTTAGGCCATCAGCTGTCCTTCTTGAGGTTCTCTAGGAAGTCACTTGGTTCTGGTCCCCACAGCTCACCAGCATTAACAGCTACAGCCTGCCTGGGCCCTGGGTCAAATGCTAAGGGCGAGTAAGGTAGAACAGACAAAATGAACAAGAAGCCCGACTGTGGCCCAGCTGGACATCTTTTCCTTCCTTTGTCTGGAAAATCGGAGTGGCAGGTTGTTCCAAGAGGTGGGCCTGTGGTACCAGGCTTCAAATATTTAAAACTCAGCATCGAAACTTTTAGACCAATCATAGAAGAATAGTACTTTGTAGCAATTTAAATCGGATTAATAGTAGTCCATTGTATAGAGATCTAAATAAGCCCTCGTTCATTGCTAAAGTAGTGCGGATCAAAATTTCTAAGTGATCCCCAAGTTATTTTACTTTGTCCTAACTGGATCTTGATTAGTTCCTAATGTACACTCTTAGCACCCATTCTGGGGCTAATTCTAAGAGTAACAATGACAATACACTTGTGAGTCCTTGAGTTTCCTGCACCATGATGCTCTCCCAGATCACTTTTAATACAATATTCTGAAAACTAAACTTATTCTTTTATCCCCTGTTGCAACCCTAATCTCAGTAAAGGGCACCACAGTATTCCCAGTACCTACTCTGGAACTCAAGTCACCAGCCTCTTTCTCATCTCCTGTCTGCAATTTTTACAGTTCTCTTATCATAACACATTTTTACCTGCACTGTCTTTTAGATATATCTGCACTTCCTTTCCGTTTTCTCTTCCATTGCTCTACTCATTTTCTCCCGAACTATTAAAGCATCCCATCAAGTTCCTCACTTTGTTTGCAAAGTCATCCTTCACCATTGTCATTTGTCGCTGCTTGAATCTTCGTAGGATGCAAGTCCGATGTACGCCTCCCCTTCCCAGCAAGTCCACGGGCTACGCTTTGCCTCTAAAGCAGAGCCCTGGCACCTTCCCTGGTGCTGACACCTACGCTTCAGCCTGCACTGAAGGCTCTGCAGTCTGGCGCCAACTGTCTTTCCCACACCCGTCTTCCTCTCCATCCCTCCTTGCTCTGCTCTCCAGGCTTCAGCCAAACAAAGAATATTTGATGTTCCCTGGATATACTGTGCCCTTGTGTCTTTGCTTATGCTATTCCTTCTGCCTAAATTATCCTTTTCCTCATCATTTATGGAAATATTCTTCATATTTCAAGGTTCAGTTCAAATGTTGCCTCTTCATGAAGTTATTTCCTGCTTCTCGCTCAGAACTGCACTGTTCTGTTTTCTCCCTTGACCTGTCCTGTCCTGTGTTCAATCCTCTCTGGCTTGTTGTTTACTTATCTTTCCAAACTGAATGGCAAATCCCATAAGGAGAGAAACTCTAATGTTTTGCCATTTTTTTGTATCATCCGATCAACTTGGACAGTGCTCAAGAAATGTTTCATGAATGAGTACATGCATGAGCAGAAAGGACAGTATTGTATACAGCTTGTCCGGTTCTTGGTGGCATTTTTCCTCTTCAGCCCTTGCCCCCTCTAAGAGCATCTGGCTGTCTTGCAAAGACACTAACATTTCTTAAACACCTGCTACATGGGCCAGGTGCTTTCCCATGACCTCATTTAGTTCCTCACAAAAGTGTCCTTACTTCCGTTTTGCAGATGAGGAAACTGAGTCTCAGTGAGGTTAAGAAATTTGCCCCATGTCATCTCTCTAGGGCACAATAGAGCAAAAATCAAAGCAAGAGATTTCTGTCCCCCGTCCCTCTCTCCCCACTCCCACGGTGCGGCCTCCCTGAGTCAGCCGCAGAGCAGCCACACTCACCTTCCCCGCTCTCCGCGTCAGGCTCCGCTGCTCCCGGAGAATGAATTTCCCGCACATCAATCCGGATGCAGTTATTATTTTATAGGGATGTTGTAAGTTGATAAGGTAGTTGTTATGTGTTAATAGCTATTGTAATGTTGTTCTTAAGGCCTATTACTTGTGCTAGTTTGTATTTTAATGTGTGCAAGAGTGATTACAACTTTAATATGAATGTTGAACAGATTAGCTGATTTATATGTAAAATAAATAAATAAAACGAAACTCATACTCTCATTTCTATTCATTCCTCTCTCCCTTTCTCTCTTCCCCCTCTGCCCAAAAGCAGATGTGGTCTGTGGAGCATTGACAATGGAACAAAAAGAGAGTGTTGCTGGGTGATAAGTAATGGTTATAGACGGGTCTTTTGTTCCAGGTGAATTCGGACTCTGTGTCCCTAATAGCTGCTTGTCTGAGAGTTTGTGCTTTTGACCGTGTTTGAGGAGTTCATTTCATTGGAGAGTCGTACATTCACCATTCTTCCTCTCGAAATCATGTCTCCCACCTCTGGCAACCCCTGTTGTTTTCTCCATACACCCTGAAAAACTTGCCACACTTTCAGAAAGGCAAGCATACCCAGTGTACCCAGGAGTGCTGGGCACAGATGGGAAGTCAGGTAAGAAAACCAGCAATTAGAGCGCAGAAGGTGGAGACCCGGGAGGCCTGCGTGGAGTTACTTCTGTGGGAGTAGACAGTAGGGAGGCCCAGCCACCTCCTGGAGCCAGTGCTCAGAGAACTCTTCCTCCACGAAACAAAGCTCCAAGGAAGAGGTGAATTTAGCTAAGAAAATGGGCAGGTGGAGGGCTGGGGTGGGGAGCAGAGGAACTGTGTGTGCTGAAGCTGAGAAGCATGGCGAATGTAGCCCACTCAGGGACCTGCAGGGACCTGGTGTGGCCAGAACCAAGGTGCACCAGCTGTTGATGCTTTGGGCATAGAACCAGAGGTCAGGAAGCTTCCCAGCCAGGGAATGTCCATACGGTGATCTGTCAGCTAGTATAGGGAGTGCCCTGTGCAAGGTTGCCAGGGGCTTTCCTTTAGGATGTAATTGCTACAAGGGACTGGGGTAAAAAGGAAAGAATGCAGGTTGGTTACAGAGATTACACACATAAATATGGAGAAAACCTAATTAACTCAAATTTGAAGGGGAGGATGAAGAGCACGCCCACCACAGAGGACAACATGTGACACAGGAAGAATATTAGTAGAGGAAGAGGTAACCTTCCAAAGAAAATGTTGGAAAAGAGGGACAGGAGCAACACTGAGAGAATTGCGCACAGTGAATCATAATAAATTAAAGTAGCGTGAACATCTCACATCCCAAAGTGCTAACAGTTATCCCGGGGGCTTGGTGACACAGGCTTGGAGGGAGGCACTTTTGCACGGGCTTTGGTGTTGGGAAGGTGGCTGCCGACAGACTGGAAACATAGTTGTACAGAAATCTGTGCCCCAGAGGGCGGGACACGGCCTAACTGAGTAAGGCTGCAAAGGGAAAAAAGCTGACTGTGTGGTCATCTCATACAGGATATGAATACTCTTTCCTAATCCAAATTATAACTGAGGCATAACCAGAGTGTGGAACTTGAGCTCTTCAGACATTGGCTGGAAGGCTAGTCCTGCTAAAACAGGGTTCTTGGCATGTTTTTTAATTGCCTTACAGGCAGCTTGATGGCTCAGAATGTTGGGGAAAAAAATCAATGAGGGACTCTGCCTCTCTGGGCTCAAGTCTAATTTTCACTTTTTCAACAAATATTTATTGAACACCCAATATGTGCCGGGCATTGTGCCAACAAGGCATACACCACCTGGTGAAATAGACAGGTACATAATAGGCATTCAATAAATGTGTGTTGAAAGAGTACAAGAACAAGTGAATTAGTATGATGGGAACTTGAAAGGAAGTAGGAACTAATCCTAGGAATTCATAATGAAAACAGGACCCTGGGCACAGGCAGACACCTAGCCTAGGCTACAGGCGTCTCACTGAAGTCTGTAGGAAAGAATGATATAAAATGGAAATGTGGCTCAGGAAAGATGGCAGCTCTGAAAAATAAAACCAACTTTGACAGTACCATGCAAATGATGCTGGTGGAGAAGGAAACCAGTGCAGCTGCGCCGGTGCTTCTCCACGGAGCTCGGGTTTGCAAAGGGCATGGACAAAGGGTGAAAGGGGGGACACCTGGCAGAGCATGAGGACAGAAGAGGAGCAGGGGCCTGTAGTAGCAAAGGTGCCAGGTAACTTGAAGACCCAGAATGAGCTAAGGCTTGCAGAAAATGAAAAAAGGAAACGGTAGATTTTTAGGTTTCAAGAAAGAGGAAGAATAAACAGGGCAGTCCTCTTTGGCAACATGGTATCTATCAGTTTCAGAGGACTTCTCAATTTTTTTGTACTGTCTTTTCTATGATGCCTTTCATGTTTGGGAGTGAATATGCTAGATTCAGACAGAACTAAAACCTGAGACAGGGGATGGGACAGTAAGAGATTATGTAAGGCAGTGGTTTAGAGTCACCCAGACCAAGGATTAAGTGCCAGCCCTGCCATGTAGTAATAACCCTCTGCCAGTAGTAACCTCTCTGTGCTCACTTTACCCTTCTATAAAACAGATATAACAGGAATATGTATGTCATAGATTTGTTGTGTGGATTAGAAGACACTCTGCAAGTAAAACACTTACTATCTGACACATAGAAAAATTCAATAACTATTAGTCATCATTATAATGATGATGATGATGATATGTTTACAACAGGTCTGATTACTAGGTCCAATGAAATCAACCTCTCAGAACACTGAAACTAGTTGAAGATATGGTCCTGAAACCATTCTGAGCAAGTAATAGGCAAGAAATATTGGAAAATAGGAGAGTCTGGAAAAACACCATGTGTTTTTATAAAGTAGAAGAGTAAGTGACAGTAGATTCTGAAAACAGTGGACAGGTAGACTTCATATAGATTTCCAGTAAAAATAATCTGCAGAAGACTAATGTGATAGTTCATAAACTCTCGGACAATCCTCCGCAGTCACTGGAACTACTTTAGACCCATTAAGAGTAAATCATGCTAACATCTCATCTGAGAAAAAAATATGTCATAATATTTCATAATCTACCTTTGCTTTGTGGTATACTATTCATAAATTTGATAAACAAATCTTCCTCTATCAGGTGTATTCCAGAGTCTTAATTGAAAGAATATTATTTTATTGAAATCTCAATATGAGCTAACAGTGTGACATGATTACAAATAATGTACTCTTTGGCTTCCTTTGTAGAAAGCACTGTGCTCGTATTGGAGACGCTAACAATCCCAGCGTACCCTCTGCTGATGTGAGGACATCTGGAGTGCGTGTGCAGTAGCCTGAGAGCCACGCTCTAGAGCCATTTACACACTAGGGCACTTACAGAAGGCTCAGAGGTGATAAAAAAAAAAAAAAAAAAAAAAGCCTGGGAATTATGTAATACGTGGAAGGGTCGAGGAACTTAGCCTTATTTAGGCAAGAAAGGTAAGACTTAGGATTTCTTCAGTTTTACTGTGCTTGAGAATCAACTGTGGTGCTTATATTAAGTTGCAGATTCTAGCAATTCCAGTGCCTGGATCCAGGGACAGTCTGATTCATTAATCCCAGGAAGAGACCAGGAAATTGCAGCTGAACAAACGTCTTAGGTGATTCTCATTCCAGTGGTCTAAGAACGATACTTTAAGAAACACTCTTGCTTGGAAGAGATCTGCATAACTGTCCTTGGTTATAAAAGTTAGACTCCCCATGTGGTTGAGAGGACAGAATCCTGATCAGCAGGTCCTCAACCTCACCGTCAGCTACTGGAGGATGAGAATACCCACATTCTTACTTCTGTACCCCTAGTTAAGATATGACATCTTGCACACAGTAGGTGGTCAGCAGAGGCTTGTTTCATGAAATTACAAGAGGGTAGAAGAAAGAATCTTGGAAGAATGAAAGCTTCCTGAACAGGAAGCAGGTGGCCCTATTGGGCAGCCAGCCTGCTGTTCACAGCCGCTTTCTAGGGAGACTGGGTACCAGTGGGCAGAGATGGCATGAGGGAGATTGCCGGAAAAGAGGTTTAACTAAGATGACCTCCAGGACTTTCCACATTCTTAAAGCTCAGTCTAAAAAATACAGTACGATCACATGCTGCATCGTGATGTTCCAGTCAATGACAGACTACCTGTACGATGGTGGTCCTGTGAGCTAATGACACTGCATTTTTACTGTACATTTCTGTGTTTAGGTACGTTTAGATGCACAAATCCTTGACATCGTGTTGCAGTTGCTTAAGTGGTCGGCACAGCAACGTGCTGTGCGGGTCTCAGCCCGGGAGCAGTCGGCTGCATCGTGCGTCCTCGGGGAGCAGCGGGCTGTGCCCTCCAGGTGTGTGCGCGTGCAGCCAGGACAGGCGCGCAATGATGGCGTCACCTGAGGGCGCGTTTCTCAGCACGTGTCTCTGTCATCAAGTGATGAATGACTGTTACTGAAAAAATTATTTGACCACAGCACAGCAATACTGGAGTCAGAGAGGTAGAGATGGGAAAGGAAAGATGGTGACAACCACCATGGAAAAGAGTAAGGAACGAACATTTGAAACACCAGGAAATGATCAAGTCTGCAGAAGCACTTCACGTAAAGCACGTTTTGTGTCTGACGTGTGGATCTGGCATCTGCAGCATTTTACGTTGAGTGTAACTTAATCCAACCCCGACATGAGCAGACACCTGTGATGCAGGGAGCAGACGGAGCCAGACGTGGCCCCTGCCCTCAGGGAGCTCCCGGATGACCGAGGAGACCCCGAGCCCTAGTTCTGCCCCAGAATCACAGAACACGAAGCTCACTCTTTCTGTTGGGAGGGAATGTGAGTGTCACAGGGGAAGGGCGTTATCTGTCACGTAAGTGGCTGTATTCCCAGCACTTTGAATGGTGCCTAGCACAGCGGGGCACCAATAAATACTTGATGAATGGATGAACAAACAAAACTAGCATTTACTGAGTCCTCCTTGCCAGGCAGTGTAGTGCGCACTTTGTATATATCATCACTCTTAATTCTTACAACTCTGCACGAAGTATTATTATCCACGTTTTATGGATGTCAAGATAGAAATACTGTTGAGTTGCTTGCTCAAGGTCATAAAGCTTGTGATTGACAGCACTGAAGTTCCTGATCCTACCTGTCTCCTAAATTCATGCCGTTTCTTCTACATCGTACTAGTCCGGATAGCTCAGTTTTCAGACAAGTGAATTGAGATTCAAAGAGGTGAAATGACTTTCTTAGGGTCACTATAATAGTTTGTAATCTAGAGAGAATGGGTCTAGACGTAAGCTGTGAACAGCGATTTCAGCAGCAGCCAGAACTGTCCATCACTTAGAAGTAGCTGACTGTATCTGCCCACTGACCTGTTCCTGCTGACCCCTGCAGACGCCGGCTCTCACACACAGAAGGAGTGCGTGCCTTAGCCGGCCCTCCACGCACTGAATGGTGGCCTCTGACGCTAAGTCAACATTGGTTGAGTCAGCTTGGACTTGGCAACATGGGGCTGGTAATGTTGATGATACAGAAGCCCTAGAAAGACTCTCCTACCAAAAAATGAGCAGAATTGTATGCCGAGGCTATTCAGCCTGTTAACCAGAAGTTTGTGACTAATGTGCTCATGCAGATTGGCCTCAGGACTCAATTTCTGTCAATTTTTTTAAAACTTAGAGTTGGCAGTGCAGTAAGTTGTTTGCTAAATTGTTCTCCAGTCTGGCTGGGTTCAGCAATGCCCTTAGTTATACAAATATAATTTCAATTGACTTGGCCCGCCGTCCTGCTTGAGTGAAAGGGCGAGTGGAATTTAAGACTATCAACTCAATCAGGGCAGCTTATTGTTCCTTCTTTCTGTCACTTTTTACGTGGATGATGGAAGAAAATGAAAAAAAGACTTTTCTGCTCCACTACTCTGCAGTTGTTTTAGCTAGCTGCTAAATATAACATTGTTCAAGGTAAAGAAGAATGTGTAAGGAAGGAAGAGAAGGTGTGTGTATACGTGTGGCATGCATGCATGCACGCATGGGCACTGTGTCACTCACGGTCCTTAGTGGCAAGCATCGGAAGCCATGTGGCTGATAGAAATGGAAAGGAATATTGGGAAGGTCACAGAATTGCCAGAGGAGCTGAGGACCCAGACTTTGGGGTGGTCTAAATAATATCCCAGCCCCTGGTCAGAATGCCCGCTCCTGCCAACAAACACAGCTGACCCGGCAGTGGTCTTGCTGCAGCTGCCAGCCCTGCTGGAGGGACTGCTTACTCACTCTCTTCTCATCATCCGAGTTCTGGAGGCTGGGTCTGGAGGGGGTGGGATTAGCTGCAACTAGGTCATGGGCCTGCCCTTTAGCTGCAAGGGAGGCTGGGAGAGCCAGGACCTGGAATTTTTCAGCTTCTACATGGCGTGGGAAGGCGCCCCTGTTCCAGAGGGAAGAATTTACTCCCAATATAGGAAGGGTTACTGCTGTGGGGTAGTACCCACCACAGGCACACCTACTGGGCTGTTGCTGCTACCACTGGGAGGACTCAGTGGGTGCAGGAGGGTGTATGCATAATCCTCCCCTCTCTGTACCAGACCTGTCTGCACGATCACCAGGTCTAGGGAAGGTGTGCAAATTGATTATACCCTATGATATTTTTCAGTGAAAAAGGCGCCGAAGCGTCATGGTCTCTAACTCATCTGGAGTTCTCAACTTTCCAAACAAGAGAAACCAGATAAGCTTCTGTGTCACTTCTGCAGCAGTGAGTTTATAGTATAAACTGAAGAAAGGGCCATGTAAAATCTTGACCATTAATCTGTCTGTCCCAGACTGATTGGATTTTCTGATGTTGCTCTTACTTCCTTGAGTTCAGTTGCTGGTCATCTTGTCTGTATCGTGTACTGAGCCCAAGTCACCCAGAAGAGGCACATTTGGAAAATCACTGCAAGTGAATCATTGGAGTCTTTTAAAATAAATAAGGTTCTCCTGCCTCTTCCCTGCAAGATTTTTAGGATGGACTATAGAAAACACATAGAGGACTGCCTGTGATGCCCTTTGCTAGTCTGAGTGAGATAATGTTGATATTTGATGAATGCTTTCATTTATAACACCTTAGGCGGAGCTCAGAGCAGAGAATCAGACTGGTGTTGTTTTTTTTGTTTTTTTTTTAATTTCCATGGTTCCTTTCAGAGCCCTTACTATAGTAACTTCCCCTTCTAGGATTGCTGAGTTAAGGTATTGCAATCCTATTTTATGGGTGCAAAACTTAGTAAGAAAGAGACTCTGATGATGCCAAAGGTCAAATGACAGTCTGGGAAGACAACACCCAGAACAGAACATAAAAGCCTGTCCCTCTCGCAGTGGTTTCTCCCTCTCTCATTTTCACACCTGGCTGTTATCTCTTGAGAATTTCCAAGCAATTTGTAATGATTACAATCTTTTAGATAAAGATCCTTATTCTCAGGTGATAGCTGGGGAAACTGGGGCACTGGATGAGCTGCCTCTGCAACCTCTGTTCACTGAAGAATCAGAAGCATACCTTGATGGTTTTTCAGTAATGGTTTAATCTCAAAAACATTGCACTTTCATAAAGTTTATTCAGTTTTGTTTCTGGAATTTTTGTCCCCAGAAGTGTAGACAGTGCTTTCTACTCATAAATGGTCAAGAAGGTAAATAAGCATCTCTTCTTATAGGGAGACGACGATGAAGAACAGTGGGGAAGGCAGAGGCTAGTATGTAGTGGGTGGGGCACATGAGTCAAAGGGGAAATGGAAACGCAACATTTATTTACTATGTCAAACCCTAAAACTAGCTGAGCCCTCCGCAGCCACTGTAAGGAAGACTGGCAGCCAGGGGAAAGGCCATGGTAACACCATGCATTCTGTTTGTGGTTTCATCGCTGTGTGGACAGCTGGTGGCAGGTGGGCCTCCCAGATCCTAGCTTGCATGTTCTCATAGTTTCTTAGATGTCGCTTATTTGGAATTCAGAAAATGTTCTCATGAAAACAACATTCTAAATTAGACTAGTTTCCTTTGCCAGTACACAGAATTTTACTTAACTAGGGATGTGGTTGAAATGCTGTCTCTTCATCATTTTATATACAATAGAAACAATCCTCTTACAATGTCAGTAAATTCATTAGCAGTTCAGTAATTGAATACACAATGGTAAAAGCAAAACTTTTCTGTAATTTGATACTTAATAAAAAGCAAATTTCCTTAGATGACAATATATATTGGTACAATTCATGACTTTTCTGGGCCTTCTGAGGGTTATCAGGGGCCATTTTAAGGGTTTTAAAAATTGAAAGTACTGGTTACTTTAATGTTGCTCCAGACCTGTGGGTTTCTATTAATCGATACAGCTAAATGACTTAATTTTGTTCTTGCCTATCTATGACAGTCAGGGTAGTGTTTAATAAAGAGAATGTGGGAGAGAGGAATGAGAAGAAGAAAAAGGAGAAAACTTCATGAGAAAATTCAAATTAAGAAAAATATAAAGGATCCAAAGGAAATGGGTGTAAGTATGGAACACAGAGTGTCTGGAGTGGAATTAACTGAGCTGCGAATAGGGAAAAATTGAAAGAAAGAATCTTTCAAATGCGTAACGTCCCTGAAGGGAACGTCGCTGTAGAGAGGCTGAATTTCCCTGTTCCACCCCTAGGTGGCAGTGTCAACCTAGGGCAGCTTGGCTGTCATGCCAGTAAAAAAAAGGCTAATTTCAGCCAGGTTTTCTTTCGTATGATGTTTTCTTAACTCAGGTAGAATCTTATATTAATGTTAATCACATTGACACAAAACTTTGTTTCCCCTCATTGATTTTTTCTGGAACCCTTCAAAATTATTTTGTGTATGTATTTGAACTACAGCACTGCGCAGTTCCCATGCAGGGTAGAGTAGGGAGCGAGTACAAGAGAAGAAAACACTGAAAGGCTCAAAAGGCCACCTCATTCCTCCACCCAACAAGAGAGAGCTGAAAGGTGCCCATCTTCAGCTTTGAAGAGATCTGCAGAAGTAAGCCACGTGTAAGGATGATGTGTCCTATTGCTAGATTCCTCTGATGAGCCTGAGCCATCAGCTGCATGAAAGAGCATTGTGGCTACTATCCCAGTTCACTGGAGCATCCTGTACTTGTATTCACTGGGTAGGATGAGCCACCTGGACATTTCTTGTGTTCCCCTCTGTGGTTGCTGGGCTTTCCCTGAACATAGCCTGCTCCATCATCACCCTACCTGTAGCTGCTGCTTGACAAGTCCTTCTTACTCTCTCTTCCCCTAGGAAGAAAGAGTTCACACCTGTTCATTCTTCCAGGCTCTGCTTGGGTGTCACCTCCTTGGGGACTTTCTTTCCCTCTCTCTGAGTCCCCATGGCACCCCATGCTTACCTCCACCTTAGTACGCACCATGCCACATGGAATTGCCTAGACATTTTCCCCAGTAGACAAGCTCCTCTTCCCTGGAAGACTGGCATTCAATCTGTCTCATCTCTTCATCCCCTGTGCCCATGGGAGGCAGTCAGTAAGTGTTTATTGGGTTAGTGATGAAATGAATCTCCCCTTGACTACAGAGATACCTACTGACCCTTCTGCTTTCGTTCTGTTTTTCACAGTTTAGAAGTGGCTTGATCAGCACCTGAGCACCCTCTTCTGTCTGAGCAGAAGATGACTGTGCCATGCACCTGGTTGCCTGATTCATGAACCTCAGAGCACTGGTCCTTAGACATCACAGCCTCAAATGTTACTCCTTTCTGATACCTACTCAAAGATAAGGCAGGGTTTTTCTGTATTTGAAGAGATTGTCAAAAACAAGTCTAATCATAACCTGTGAGAGCTGAAGGCACCTCAGAGATTGGCCAGTCACACCCCCTTTTTTATAGATAAGGGAACTGAGTCTCAGAGAAGTGCAGCACTTTTCCTAGAGTCACGCAGCAAGCTTGCTGGCAGGCTTGGGACTGAAAATTTCATCTTCTACCCCTGCCCCTTTCCCATTTCAAAGGCCCTATTGTGCACAGCTCCTGATTGCTGGGCTCCTGAGAGCACCCACTCCTGGGATAAAGTGGCCAAAAAGGGGTGCAGTCTTATAACTGGGCTAATAAATAAATATGGCAGTTTACCCATCTCAGAACATGAGGGGCTTAGCACATTTAATGGGGTGCTTGTAAGCAGGGGCGATTGGAATGCTTTCTCCAGCACACTGTTAATATTCGTACGTGCCCCGTTTCATGTGTGATCTGCTTTTACAAGGTGCTGGTGAGCCTTTGATGACAGCAATGAATGACCCAGACAGAGTCATCCCAAATGTTCAAAGTGAGCTGAAAATTTGGGAGAATCTAAGGTATTCATCTCCACAAAAAATCCAAACACATTGACTAAAATTGCTCTTCCCCATCCTGATATGTTAACTTTTCCTCCTTCCCCCCTTTCTTTCTCTTGCATTTTGCCATTAACATGCTTTGGTTATTGCCCACATCTGGAGCATGGCAGCTGTCCTGTAATATGCAAGCTGCAGTATGTAATTTGGAGAACTTGAATACAAATATCTGTTAATTAAAAAAAATACAGAAGCATGTTTGTCAGCTTGTAATTATGTAAAGAAGAACACCAACTCCCAAACTAATTTAAAAAGCAAACTGAAAATAATGTTACCAGCAGCCTTACAAAATCCAGCAACTCTACATTTAGCTATTAACTTTCTTCTGAGTATCCCAAAGTCCTTTGCAAATCTCTGTGAAGTTTCTTTGGGGGAAGCGGGTTGGCCTAGTAAGACAGGCAGGAAAACGGGACTGGGCTGACAGTCAGGTGACCAGATTCTGTTATTTCTCCCCTTATGGTAAGTCTAAGACAGAGTTTTTCAACCTCAGCACTGTCGATGTTTTGGGCAGGATATTTCCCTGTTGTGCGGGGCTGTCTTGTGCGTTGTAGGAAGTTTAGCAGCATCTTCGACCTCTACCCAGTAGATGCCTGTAACACCCACCCCCTCCCTAGTTGTGACATATAAAAATGTCCCCAGATATTGCCAAATGTCCCTGGGGAGGGAGTGGAGCAAAAGGGCCCCCAGTTGAGAACCACTGTCATTTTCCTTTGCTGCGCAGTGTGGAGGGAAGAGTCCAGGGTTTGTCCTCAGAAGACTTGGGTTTCAGTGGACGCTTCCTCATTCTACGTACGTGACCCTGCTGAATCCCAGCTTTCTCTGTGCCTGCCTCTGTTCCCCTTCTCTGAGATGGGCGTAACCGGTCCAACAGTGGCTTTTCACAGAGTTGCTGTGAAGATCCGATGTGACGTGGAAAATGTTCGAATATAGAAAATGGCATCGTGAGGGCTAGGTTTTGCCGTCGCTGTCGCTATTGCATTGTAGCTCCTGATGTGAACGGCTGCCGTTTAGAGGCCACAGGGCAGGTCTTCCCTGCGGGCAGCCACTCCCTGGGAGGCGCAGCCTGTAGACTTTGACCTCATTAGGCCAGTGCTCTTCTGCTATCTAGGGTTCAAGGGGCAGATTGACCTTACAGTGCTCTCCGGAGATGTCTGTGGCCATGGTGGCGAGCATTGAGGAGGTAAGGAGGTAAAATTGCTGAAGAAAAGCTAATGGAGATGGAATAGTTTCACGCACACAAGAGGAAGCGCAGTGCACAGGGCTGCAGTCTCCACTCCAGGGGTCCGAGGTGTTTGAGCTACTCAGGCTGCTTTCAGATTGTGCAAACACCAGGCTCCAGGTCAGAGAAAGTTTCAGAATCTTTTCTAATGGCCTTTCGAAGGTAAGGAGATTGTCAGCTATCCGGGAAGACGGGAAGGCAAGTACATGGATGAGATTGCCACTCAAGGGCCCTTTTAGCTCAAGAATTTTGGGTTTCTAGGTTGAACAGGTATTCTGCAATTTCTGCAATCTAAACACTGCCTTATTTAATCCACGGATTTCTGTGGGCAGCATTAATTAATAGCAGTAGCTACCATTTACTGAGGATAGCTCTGTACCAGAAAGTGTACTGGTCGTTTTAGGTTCATTATCTCATTTAATCTGTGAGGTAGGTATTATTCCCATCTTACAGATGAGAGAACTGAGGCATATACCGGTTAAGTGGCCACAGAGCAAGTTTGTCTTATCTCAGCCAACCTAATTAAGAGAAAGGCTGGTGGGTGGCATCCCTCTAGAGGCAAAGCACACAGGCGCCTGGGGAGTGAGCCCATCGGTGTGCCCTAGAGGAGAGTCACCAAGTTGGCACTCACAGAGCTCGCACATGAGGCTTACCACTGGGGCCTCCTCCTTGAGCAGTCCACTGCCCTGCAGACTAAAGTGTGAAGACCATGCGGTATGTGAGGGTTTAGGAGGATGCCGTGATGTGAAAAATAAAAAATAAAGACGGGAGGGAGAAGCTGACAGGTTGAGTGGCACACACGATCGATATGCCTAAGATAACAATTTCTGCAGAACAGCGCCTTGCTCATTCAGGTCCCCAGGAGACACTCGCTGCTCTGACAATCGGCAGAAATTCTGACTCGATACAGATCTTTTCATCTGCAGCCTGCTTTTGCCAACATTTTCGTTTTACATTATTAAATATTAAACCCTGTAAACATTTTCATTTGTCTGTGCCAAATTGTCAGTCAGATTACCCTTTGTAACAGTATCGAAGCACACTGGTATCACTTCCTTCCCTGGGCAGCAGCTGCAATTCCCAATCCCATTGCAGGCGGTACCTAAGGGTACATAATGAGGTACCTAAGCAGCTGGGGGCCAGGACTCCAAAATTCTTTTTTCAGACCATGGCATCAGCTAACTGTTTACATCTATTCAAGTCAAATTATTTCCTTTCCAAGTGAACCAAACGGTCGTGCCATTGAGACCTTGCTTCTTCCCTCCAACAGATTGAAGTAACTTTGAAAATTCAAAATTCTGGAAGTTCATTTCTATTCCATTGTCCAGTTCTCCTAAGTTCACCTGGTTACCATATTTAAGAGCACATCTTTGTCAAACATCAGGCCAGTAGTTTTCAGATACTATATTTGCGATGTTTTGTGTTCTGAGTCAGGAGACTCAGCGATTTATTGATGACAACAAATTTTTCCTTTCCCCAACCCATATATATAAACTATGAATAAACTATGCAAAGGAGGAGGCTTCATCCCTAGACCTGAAAAAATGCTACAAGGATCATCTTTCTCCCAATCACCAGAAGCTGTCAAAGAATCTTCCTTTATCTTTCGCATTCATGGTCTGCATTTTTTAAATTTCTCTTTAAAATGCCTTTTGTTTTTCTTTCCAATTTGTCATTTCTGAGAGCTCTATCAACAACATTGTCAATTTTTAAAATCTGGATTAAAAAAAAAATGCGTGTTTAACAAAAATTCTGAAAGTTCAGCCCAGTCCACTTCAGTGCTCATGTGTAGACTATGTAGAGCACAACGTCAAGGCTGCTGTCTTGACACCCAGCACATGACAAGTTCTGTCACCTGCCTGGCTGTCATTTGCTGGTGCACACGAATTGCTCATTATTTCCTAATGTTAAATATCCTGAGAAAAAGCTTAATGAGGACAACATAATACATGGAAAAATAATGTATTCCCAAATCAGAGAGAAAGAAGATGTTATTGATTATGCATAGCTCTGTCCCCACCATTAGCAAAGATAACCAGAACTTTATAATATTTAAAATTTGGTTCTGAGACAATACAAAAGCAAGGATAATTGGATGCATGCATTCAAATGCCAGTGACTGTATGTTAGTATTTTATGGTGTTAGCATCCTATTGTGAAAGCCAAGGAATTCCTGAGAATTGGGATCAGATAATAATGACTGTGCAGATAAAGGATTAGACCATGAATCTACCCCCCCCCCCCCCCACCCCCAGTGACCACTAACACACTCTTCACTTCTTGAGAGTTGAGTACCAATATTCAGAGGTAGGGCTTATGACAGGGAAACATCCAGAAGCGTCCCTGTTAATAAGCAAGACAATTGACTTGGCCAAGTAGGTTTGTCAATAGTGGGATATCAATTAATTAAATTAAAGTAATCAAATCAAGTGGACTTATAATTTTACCAGGAACTTTAATTAACGTCCTCTCTTGTGGATCTTTGCCTGTCCCCAAAGCTCCCAACCCACCCTTATCCCCAGTTCATCTTTCTGCTCTTGTGCCACTTTTTCTGTGGCCTATGTTAAATTACTTAACCTTTTCTTGGCTCTAGTAACCCATCTGTTGAGTTGGGACTACAACACTTTTATGCATCTGGTGGAAGATGGTGCACTTTAATGAACATTTGGAAAGCACTTTAAACAGGAAGTGCTTGGTATTAATATTGCTTTCCAGTGCCCTAGATAATCTAATGAAATGCTATATTGACCTACATCATAACTAATTCGTTTTGGAACTGAGTCCGCTCTGTACATATCTCAGTTTGGGGATTGTTGGGAAGATTTATTTACCTTGGGGCAAATATTGACCTCCTGAGCCTCCATCAATATTTACCTCTTGGGTCAATAAATCTCAGTGTTGACCTTGATAAAAGTCAACATCTCCACAGAACCTCAGGGTCGTCTTCATCTGTGCTGCCTTAGTTTCGAGTCTGTCACTTGATTCTGCTCTAATAAGTCCTTATTTGGAGGAGGATACGCCACAAGCTGTTTGCGCATCCTCAGGGCTGAGGTTGTGGATATACCCCCAGGCATTTGTGTAGAAATGCCGAGGTGAGGCTATCATTGCTTCTAAGAGAATTCCTGATCCTATGTTCTTCTCTTCTTGTGGGGAGCGGCTTTCTAGGAGGGTCTACTCAACATGGAATAAAGTGCAGACTAGGCAAACTCCTAATACAGTCTGTCAAACTGGAAAATTACATTCACTGAAGAGGTGGAAAATATTTACCTCTTGGAGGTGTTACCTACATGTGTCCAGCCTCGTGTCTACAGATGTTGGAGATTGGACACCAATCTGGTGACACTTAGTATAATTAATAATGCTCTTCATGACCAAACAGACCATGTCGCTTTTACCCTAAACCATGAACATGCCTAGAATAGTCTATCAGCCAGGCTGGCATATGTTATTTTATATGTACAGATTCAGTCATTCAGTAATTATCTATTCGTTGCATATTTATAAGAAACTACTGTGCCAGGCCCTTTGCACAGATGAAGTTCTTCCCTTGGACTCCATAGCTGCCCACCACTTGCTAGAGGTGGAGAATGCAGAAATGGATGGGGCAGGGCCCGCGGGCTGAGAGAACTTTCAGTATGCGTGGCTTCCTCGTTTCCCTGTGTCTCCCCTTATGCAGGTACTCACACCCGTGTCTCTTCCAACTATGGACAAGTACAGCCTGGGGAAACAAAACGTGCCAATTTGTAGTGTTGGAGTCATATTCTGATGGGCTGAGGAAGGTCATTCCCTCCAGGGGCAGCACTGTTAACTGCACTTCAGGCACGTTACCAGTAAGGCATCGCTTGTAGTCTTCAGGGAATTGGCCTTGGTTGAAGGCATAAGAAACAGGTTTCATAAGAGTGGGAGGTGTAAGAGGCCTTTTGGGGTGTATGCAGAAGACGATATCCGAAAGGAAAAGGGCAGTTGTGAAACGCCAAATCGACAGCGTGGCTGCTGCGTTCATCATGTTTTGTCTTTGGGGTTTGAACTTAATTGCTCTCCGTATAGATTCAAGTGGAGAGGATGGTCCATCACAAAGCATTTTGTTCAGAAATGTTGCACAGATAAACAGATTTCTAGAATAAATGTATGTAAAACTCAAAACCCTGTCCAACACATCTTATGATAAATGAGACTTTTTTATGCATTTTCCATTGATTTATCTGCTTTTAATGGGCCCATTTGCAAGCAGCAGTGCTTCCAGACTTTCAAGGATGTGTGTGTGTGTGTGTTTCTGTCTGGTGAAGGATGATAAAGGAGAAGGCTCACACTTCATTTATTTCAGAAAACTAAATGATGGAAGGCTAGATCTCTCCTACAACTTTTTCTTTCTTCTCCATTGTTTTATCAGTACTATCAGCAACTCAAGTTATAAATGCCTATTTTTTATTTGCCTAGGTACAGATACAGGCATACCTCAGAGACATGGTGGGTTTGGCTCCAGACCACTGTAATAAAGTGAATATTGCAATAAAGCAAGTCACACAAATATTTTGGTTTCCCAGTGCATATAAAAGTTATGTTTATAGTATACTGTAGTGTGTGATAGTATTACATCTAAAAAGCAATGTAGGTACTTTAATTAAAAAATAGTTTATTGTTAAAACATGCTAACAATCATCTGAAGCTTTAGCAAGTTGTAACCATTTTGCTGGTGGAGGGTCTTCTCTCCATGTTGGTGGTGCTGACTGACCAGGGTGGTGGTTGCTGAAGGTTGGGGTGGCTGTGGCAACTTCTTAAAATAAGACAACAATGATGTTTGCTACATGTTTGACTCTTTCTTTCATGAAAGATTTCTCTGTAGCATATGATGCTGTTTGATAGCATTTTATCCACAGAACCTCTTTAAAAATTGGAGTTCATTCTCTCGAATCTGCACTGCTTTAGCAACTAAGTTTACGTAATATTTTATACTCTTTGTTGTCATTTCAACAAATATTCACAACATCTTCACCAGGAGTAGATTGCATCTCAGGAAACCAGTTTCTTTGCTCATCCATAAGAAGCAACTCCTCATTCATTCAAGTTTTATCATGAGACTGCAGCAGTTCAGTCACATCTTCAGACTCCACTTCTAATTCCTAGTTTTCTTGCTATTTTCATCACATCTGCAGTTACTTCTACCACTGAAGTCTTGAACCCTCAAAGTCATCCAGGGTTGGAATCAACTTCCTCCAAACTCTTGTTATTATTGCTATTTTGACCTCCTCCGATGAATCATGAATGTTCTTAATGGTATCTAGAATAGTGAATCCTTTCCAGAAAGTTTTCACTTTACTTTATCCACGTACCTCAGAAGAATCACAATCTATGAAAGCTATATATAGCCTTATAAAATGTATTTCTTAAATAATAAGACTTGAAAGTCAAAATCACTCCCTAATCCATGGGCTACAGAATGGATGTTGTGTTATCAGGTATGGAAACAACATTAATTTCCTTGTTCATCTCCATCAGAGCTCTTGGGTGAACAAATGCATTGTCAATGAGTAGTAATATTTTGAAGGGAATCTTTTGTATTGAGCAGTAGGTCTCAACAGTGGGCTTAAAATATTCAGTAAGTCATGCTGTAAACAGATGTGCTGTCACCCAGGCTTTGTTGTGACACTGATAGATCACAGGCAGAGTGGATTTAGCGTCACTATTAAGGGCCCTAGCATTTTCAGAATGTCAAATGAGCATTGGCTTCAACTTAAAGTCACCAGCTGCATTAGCCCCTAACAAGAGAATCAGCGTTTCCTTTGAAGCTTTGAAGCCAGGCATTGACTTCTCTCTGGCTATGAAAGTCCTAGACAGCATCTTTTCCCATTAAAATACTGTTTCATCTACATTGAAGATCTGTTGTGTAGTGTAGCCACCTTCATCAGTTATCCTAGTTAGATCTCCTACGTAACCTGTTGCAGCTTCTACATCAGCACTTGCTGCTTCACCCTGCCTTTTTGTGTTATGAAGATGACTTCTTTCCTTAAACCTCATGAGCCAACCCCTGCTAGCTTCAAACTTTTCTTCCATGGCTTGCTTACCTCTCTCAGCCTTCATATAATAGAATTGAAGAAAGTTAGGGCCTTGCTCTGAATTAGGCTTTGGCTTATGGGAATGTTGTGGCCAACTTGATCTTCTATCCAGACCACTCAAACTTTCTTCATATCAGCAATAAGGCGGTTTTGCTTTCTCATTCATGTGTTCACTGGAGTAGCACTCTTAATTTTCTTCAAGAACTTTTCCTTTGCATTCACAACTTCACCAAGAGGCCCAGCTTTCAGCCTTTCTTGGCTTTCAGCGTGCCTTCCTCACTACACTCAGTCATTTCTAGCTTTTGATTTAAAGTGAGACATGTGCAGCTCTTTCTTTCACTTGAACACTCAGAGGCCATTGTAGGGTTATTAATTGGCCTAGTTTCAATATCGTTGTGTCTCGGGGAACAGGGGGCCCCAAGGAGAGGGAGAGAGACGGGGGAGCAGCCAGTCAGTGGAGCCGTCAGAACACAGACAATGCTGATCAAGTTTGCTGTTTATGTTGGCGTGGTTCGAGGTTCCCCAAAACAATTGCAATAGGAACATCAAAGATCACTGATTACACATCATTATAACAGATATAAAATAATGAAAAATTTGAAATATTGTGAGAATTACCAAAATGTGACACAGAAACACAAAGTGGGCATGTGCAGTTGGAAAAATGGTGCCCAGAGACTTGTTCAACAGTGGGTTGCTACAAACCTCCAATTTGGGAAAAAAAAAAAAAAAAAAAAAAAGTCTGTGAAGTGCAGTAAAGCAAAGTGCAACAAAAAGAGGTATGCCTGTAGTTGAGAAAAATACATTGATAAGCGTTGAAATCAAACGGGGTGGGGGGTTTTGGAGTTGTTCAAAAGTAGGGTCTATGAAATCTGAATTTTTGGCTTAATTGTCAGCTTTCTGTCTTGTGTTTTGCTAGGTGTCCTGGGCTGTGTCTCCACCCGTCAGCCAACTCAGCAGTTTGGTCTCTGGCTGTTAGCAGCTGCCTGGAGCCACAATCCAAATCAAATCCATCTTGATGAGTTAGATTAACTGAGCTTCAGGAGTTTTGCTGTGTGCTGGTCCTTTGAATCAAAGCCTTAAGATCCCAGTGAGTATTGGGAGAACTCTAAATATGCCCCAGGGCCTCTTTAGAAAGATTGGGTTGGCCTCAATTGTCCTCGGCTGGATTTCTGAAAATGGCAAACAACAACAAAAACAAACAAACAACTAAAACCTTTTATAGCAGACTTTATCCTATCCTGCAGGGGGTAGTTAGGGTGTTAGCTACCCTGCTCTTATGATAACTGCTTGTTTCTGTTTTCCTCATTTCAAATTTAATCAAGGAGAATTTGCCTTTTATTTATTTCTGGCAAACAAATTAACTTCTATTTCTGTCTTATTTCCTGAGTCAGGCCAAGGTCTTATCGTATCTTCCCTATGCTCCATGGGCTTTCAAGAGAAGTCATTCATTCATTCCACCATTCATTCAGACATCAGCCATTTATTAAGTATTTGATATTTGCCAAGCACTCTGCTGAGAACTGAGGGATAAAAAAAGAATGGATCAGTCAGGATTTCTGCCCAGAAGGAGCACAGAATCCAACACAAAAAGACAGGCCTGTACAAACACGTGCAGGAAGCACTTACTTAAAAGAGATGGTGAGGAATGACTTAAGGCAGTGCTAATGGGCACACAAGGGCAGGGCTAGCTATGAGAGAAGGCAAGGAGGTAGGGCCCACTGTCCTTGAGCACAGGTGGGATTTAGAGAGTGTAAGAGGGGTGGTCCCAGGACTGGGCAGCTGAGTGGAGGACGGGGCATCATCTGACATAGGGACCAGCAGAGGAGAGGCAGACTGTGTAGAAAGTGCTGTTGTCTCCTTTGGACGGGTTGAGTGTGGGAGACCTTTGAGATGTCCAGGGAGGGATGGCAAGGTGATGGTCAAATATGTGAGATTGGAGCTTGGAGCTCAGGAGGGATCTAGACCAATGGGGAAGGTTTGGGATTTCGTGAGGTAAGTGTGGTGTCGGAGCCACGGGAGTTGGTGAGAGCATTCAAGCGGAGCATGCAGAGTGAGGAGCAGAAATGCTAGGTCAGAACCCGGTAAAAGCCAACATTTAGGGGTGTATTAGTCAGGGTTCTCCAGAGAAACAGAACCTGTGTGTGTGTGTGTGTGTGTGCGCGCGCGCGTGCGCGCACACCCGTATCCCAGATAGATAGATGGGGGAGAGAAGGAGAGAGAGATAATAAAAGTTGGCTCATGTGGTTTTGGAGGCTGAGAAATATGAAGACCTACAGTGGGCAAGCTATAGACCCAGGAGAGCAGATCCAGTTCAAAAGCTGGGGCATGAAACCCAAGAAAAGCTGATGTTTCAGTTTGAGTTTGAAGGCAGGGAAAGACTGGCATTCTCACTGAAGGCTGTCAGGCAGGAGGAGTTCCCTCGTGTTTGGGAGAGGCGTTCAGGGTCAGCCAGCCTTTTGTTCTACGCAGCCTCTCCAGGGATTGGATGGGGCCCACTCACATTGAGGAGGGCAATCTTCTCCTGACTCAAATGTTAATCTAATCCAGAAACATTGTAACAGACACACCCAGAATAACCAAATACCTGGTTTGACCAAATACCTGGGCACCCTGTGGCCCAGTCAAGTTGACATATAAAATTAGCCATCACAGGGGCATGTGGAGGAGAAAGAAGGGGCACAGCGGGTTGAGAAGGTTAAAAAATGTAGAAGTGGTGCTCTAATTTGTATGAAGAGTCCTCTAAGCTATCTTAGCCCCCTTTGCTTGGGAGGTTTTGCGTCAGTTTGAGTGCATTCATGCGCACATGCTAAGTGATTGAGCAGAGGAACCATGTGTGGGAAACACTGCTAGCACTGCAGGGGAGCTCTCACGTGAAGACCATTCCATACCATCATCTGCAGTGCAAGAGGCAGGCATTCCCATGGATGAAGTGGAAGAGCAGATGAACACGTTTGTGGGGTGGGGATAGGCTGACGCAAGTGCTGAGCGTGGCAGAACATCAGGCTGGCCAATCTCAGGACCCTGAATGTGGGTCCCTGTAAAACCCCATCACTGACTGTGATGAGAGAGGGGTCTCCTGAGCCAGAGGCTTAGAGGTGGGCTCCAGTGGAGGAGCCTCTAGAGATGCTCATCCAGTGTCTGAAGGAGGGTGATTCCATGGCGCACCAGCCCATGTAAACTCACTTAGGATCTGGGCTCCTCCGCCATCCTCATGTGTCCAACGTTCTGTCTTTTTGCTTGATGAATGGACACAATCACATAATTATTCTTTGATGGTTACACTCCCAGATGTCCTTTTATTTTTAATAATTCTAAATGGCAACTACTAGAAGGGGTAAGTTAGCATTTGCTGAGTGCCAGGCACTGTGCTCTACATCCATTATCTCCTTTAACTGTCCAGCTATCTTTGAGATAGTCCAGCAAAGCTGAGACTTCAGTCCACGTGCCGTCATAGGGAGCTACAAGGCTTTCGAGACAATATAAGACCCCCGTTCTTCATCGTGCCTTGAGAGCTGCAAAGCAGCAGACAGTTGAACAGTATTACTACCGTATAGCACAGCAGCCCTTGAGACAGATGGCACCATGCCCACTTTGCTCAGGAGGGAACAAAAGTTCCTTGAGATAATTTGCCGGTGACTGGTAAAGCTGGCACCAAACCCAGGTCTCCAGACGTCTGGTACTGTTGATGCCAACCTAGTCCTCCATTCACCCCTAACTGCCTGCATGGGCAGAGGTAGGTGGCTGGGCCTCAGAGCTCTCTCCTGTTCAGGTGGAAATTGGCACTAACTCTGCAGGTGGCCTGCTCTCTGCGACTGGGCTGACTCGACCTCCTGCTTCTTAGGAATGTCTCCCATCCAAGAACTCACTAGACTGCATGGTCCAACCGTTCTTTGCAGCCCATGCTGTTTCTTAGAGTCAGGAATTGCAGAGCTGACAGAGCTAGAGGCTCAAGTCTTGAGTGTGTTGAACGTTAGGTAAGATGGGCCTGAGCTCTCACCTTCCCCCAGCAACCTTTGACAAGCTTTCACAATAAAAAAATTAGATATTAATACTTGACAGTTAATCTCTGACGTGAAAGAGCCATATATACCATATGTGTAACCCTGGACATTTCAATTTTCAATCTGCCCAAGTGAGATAGCATCCTGAGAATGAACTGTAATCATCAATTAGCAATGTTCCCTAGGACAGGCCGATCTGCAGCAGTGAGCAGTTTTCACAACCTGAGCAACGGCTGATTACAAGGCAGCAGCGGAGAGTCAGAGGGAGGAGGAGGATGAGCATGTGAGCCTTGTGATACATCGCATAGGCTGGAGGTGGAAGGCCACCTTCCATGAACCATGAGCTGGCTCTGTGCTCACGGGGCTTAGCTCCGTTAATACATCAGTCGACAGCGGCCATTGCTTGGACACGGTGGAGTTAACTGAGGCACAGTGGGGAGATGCCACAGAAGCAGAAAATGTGGCTCCTGCTATGAAGACTTTGGAATCATGCTACATAATCAGATCACATGCATGTGAAGTGGATTAAGAACACTGCGTGCTCACAAGAACAGATTAATACAGGGCCTGGTGGTCCTGGGCCTGTTTTCCTGCTTCTGTGTCACCAAGGGTGACAACTAGAATTGCCTGGCAGCAATCGTAAAAAGTGCTTGCAGATCTTTGGCGAGGAGTCATCAGGCCAGAACGGTGCATTGTGATTTCTTATTATATTTAATGGAAAATTGAAGCACTCAGATATTTCCAAAGTGTAATTTGTTCTGATGGGTAGGCCGACAGTGGATTGGGCTGCTTCACTAGGGAAGAGGCAAAAAATAAATTAAACAAATTAATGACTGTGACGCATTCCAGGGGAAAGAAAATGCAGCTGATAATCCCTCCACCCCTAACAAAAATCATTTTCATTGTGGTCACATCTCCTTGGGGTGCTGCTGCTTGTGGGTATTTTTAAAGACAACTTCGCCTCCAGTCGTTTTCTTTAGCCCAATAAGCACAGTTGCTAATTTTCTCTCATTTGGAGATCCCCCCTGGAACCATATGCCATTAAAATGCTTAGACATGTGGAAAAGGGCTGATGAGGATCTGAGGAGACAGGGAGTTCCAGACGAGGAGAGACTTTGTCAGATGGAATGGCTCTGACATCAGATTTGCTAACTGAAAGAGAAAGATCTTGCCTCGGGAAGTGGGGGGAAGTGAGCTGTGCCCGGGCTCCGGGAAGGGTCCAGGAGGCATCGGGCAGGGGAGGGGGCATCGTGTTCCTGTGCACAGCTCGTTGCCTGGCCTTTAGCAGGTGCTTATTGGTTGAGTGAGAGAGTGAATGAATGAATGAATGAACGAACGAATAAGACAGATGAGCAACTGAAGCAGAGAGGCTGACAGAGTCTGGGAAGGTGGTAGCAGCAGGAGGGAGGACCTGCAAGCAGGCGGGCTTGTGTGGTGCTCAGCAGAGAACACGCTGAGAGCACGGCCAGGGAGGCTGGCATGGCCCCATGGTTCCATGTCTCTTTCTTCACAGAACTTCTCACATTTTGCGTTTCCTTGTGTGATTATTCAGTTCATGCTCCCAGGGTAATATTCAGAATATTTAAGAACTGGTGTATCAGTGGCACCGACAGCCAGAACAGGTGCAGTCAGAATGGACGCTGGCAGTGCTTCTCTCGCGAGCGCTAAGCTGTCTGAGGACGTGCATCCTGTTTGCTTTTATTAAAGCGCCCAGCTCCAGCCTGTGGGGTAAGTGTCGCTGCTCAGTTCAGACACTGTGCCTAGTCTGTGCACAGCAGCTGCCCAGGGAATGTGCGCGGAACGAGTGAGTGAAGGATGTAAGGGGGACGGATGGGCATGGAGGGGACTGGGGTGTGGCCGCAGGATGCCCTGCCCTCCCTCTGGTCCACTTCGGCCCCCTGCGGACCTTGATGGCAGGGAAGGGAGGGCCAAGGCAGGGCCAGCCCACCCCCACCGGCAGCCAGGGCCCTTCCTCCGAAGCGCTTTCCTCAGCTTGGGGAGTAAATCTGCTAATGCTCTCCAACCTCCCCACCCTTTGTTCGGAGCCCAGTGTATTAATTAAAAACCGCGGGCAGCTGTAAGTATCTCCAGAACAAGGATTAAGCCAGCTTTCTGGCGATTGCTCTCAAAGCCGTTGCTATTTGCTAGAGAAATGCTTTCTTTAGGGGTCCAAGCAACTTGCTCTCCACTTCCATCTCCTCCATTATCGCGTTACCCTGTTGTCCCCTTCCCCTAATTCATGCTCAAAAACAACAGCAGTGGTAAGACCACAGTGAAAAGACACGTGTGTGCAGCAGTGCCCCTTGGCAGATGTGGTTCTCTGGACACTGACGTTATCAGAGCAAGGCCAGTGTAGGGAGAGGGTCAGTTCCCCCCAGTTGACCACCTCTCAGCTTTGGCCAAGTTACGGCACATGTAACATTTTTCTTCCTTTCTTCTTACCTACCTGCCTCCCTTCCTTCCTTTTCTTTTTTTTCTTTTTTTTCTTTTCTTTTTTTTTTTTTTTTTTTGAGTCAGGGTCTTAACCCTGTGGCCCAGGCTAAAATGCAGTGACACAATCATAGTTTCTGGTGCAGGAGCTATGCAGCCTCCGACTCCTGGGCTCAAGCAGTCCTCCTGTCTTGACCTCCCAAGTAGCTGGGACTGCAGGCTTGAGCCACCATGCCCGGCTCCTGACATATTTATATTAACCACCACTCACTGACATGTGCCAAGGAAAGGGAAGGCAAAAGACAGATGTTTCTTACATAGTGTGTTTGAGTTAAGTCTTCTTTTTGCTTCCATTACCTAAGAGTTGTTTACCCTATGACAGTAAGTGAGCACTCCAAGAAGAAATTTTGTCTTACATGAGAAGAAGCTCTCTGATAAAGTTGTTCAAGGGTGAGCTAGGCCGTCTGCAGAGACGAAGCCGTGTAAGAACTCAGTGTACAGATGCTATTCAAATGAGCTGCCTGCAAGGTTCCGTTCGACGGCCTTTTAGGCCCTTCCTAGGTTGAAATACAGAGTTGTGAATCAAGCCATCTTGTAAGGTTCGGGAAGACTGCCTCACCTTCGTCACGGGCAAGCAGGGCCCGTCTGGGCCGTCGGCTCTGCCCAGCCTGCGTGAAGGGCTGGAGAGCCTGGGGGCGGGCGTCAGGAGGACACTAAAAAGGTAGGGGCATCATCGAGCATTTCTGAGCCCCCAGACAATTTGTAATTTTCAGGTCTTTTACCTTATCAGCAGTGAATATTAAGTAAATCAATAAATTCTCTGTTGAAGCGATAAATAATCAATCAGCTATAACAGCACAAAATAAGTCTGAACTCAACTCTAACGTGACTATAAGATAAAATGTCAAATCTGAGGCAGGCCTTATTTATTTATTTTTGTGTTGAGAGGCCTGATGGGGCTTCCAGAATCCCTCCCTCATAGTAGCCTGGGTCTGGGCCGGGCCGACTACCTGTGGTGATGACCTCAACACCTCAAGACCCCTCCCTTGGGAGCCTCCAGGAGCTGTGCAGGATCAGTGAGATGTCCTCAGCCTGCGGTGAGAAAGCAGACTCGGCAGTGCACACGCTTGCACGCGCCTGCACACGCCTGCAGACGCACGTCCCGGCGGGGTGCCACTCGGCAGCGCACACGCCGCACGTGCCTGCACACGCCTGCAGACGCACGTCCTGTTGGGGAGCCACTCTGCAGCGCACACGCCTGCACACGCCTGCACACGCCTGCAGACGCACGTCCTGTTGGGGAGCCACTCCGCAGCGCACACGCCTGCACGCACCTGCACATGCCTGCAGACGTGCATCACATCCGGGTGCCACTCCGCAGCGCACACGCCTGCAGGCACCTGCACACGCCTGCCGATGCACGTCCTGTCGGGGTGCCACTCGGCAGGCTGCCCTGCAAACGCAGCATCGGCAAAGAGAGGGGAAGAAGATCTACATCAGGATAACGCAAGCCTGTGGCAGGCAGAGAGAAACCCAAACCACTAATGACACCAGGGAAGACTCACTGCAGAACTGACATAAAAACAGTGTATCCGAAAAGCTGCGGAGAGACCTCTGAGAGGCAGAAATCATGGAAACTCTTTCTGGCTAGTCTGTGCTTTAAACACGTAAGATTATTCTTTGTGAAAAATTGGAGACCAATTTGATTATTTTCTGTCAGCAATCAGCCTCTTTGTCTTGCCATCATACTTGGCGGTTCCCTCTCTCTAGAGTGTGCGTGCATGCATGCATGTGTGCATGTGTGTGTGCGTGCATGTGTGTGTGCGTGCATGTGTGTGCGCGTGTTTGACCCATATTTGCGTCCCTGATCTTTCCTGTGGCTCTTCTCTTTGGACAATTAACATGTTTGTTGTAAACAGATACACAAAACTCCATTTATTCTTAAACCCTAATTTTTTCTCTCTTTCCTATCCTTTTTTCAGCATTTTCCAGGAAAAATCTATGGGATAAATACATGTATATTCGTCTAAACTAATTTGAGCCTCTGGCTCATGATTGGACCTTTTTTTTTAAAGTATAATTTCTGTTTTCCTTTCCCTCTCCCTTGGTCAACTGCTTTTTCCCTCAAGATGAGTTCATGGTTGCAGATTTCAATATGGGGGGAAGGGTGTCCTGGGAGCATCTGGCCAATTCCTCTGCCTCTTTACGGGATTGGCTAGACCAATAGTTTGTGGCTCCTGCCTATCCTTCCATCACACTAAGGCTTGGTTCTCTTTCTGGTTGCTTTGGCCTCGGTGTCTCAATTGCCCACAGCATGATCGGTACGGCTGTCCTGACACCATACCTGCCACTTCAAGTTCAATGTCATTCCATGAGGAGTAGGAGGTAGGCATGTGTTTCTCATTGGGACCTCAGCCTTTCATCCTAGTCTCCCGACACAATAAATTCTTCTTGTTCCGGATTGTCTGCTACTCTCTGTCTCATTCCTAAGCAGAATACAACAACCTCCTGGTAGCGGATGGCCCCGTAGCTTCTTCCTGGTGCCCAGCACTCGCATTGATCAATGGGGCGTTATTGAGCATCCAGTGTGTGTCCTTCAGTGAGCTGATGCTATGGGCAATCACCTGGAAAATGCAAGACATGGTTTCTGCCCCTCTGAAGCTTATGTTCTAGTGAAAGAAAATTCAAAAATATGAGAATGCATTATCAAATACCCACAGTATTTCTACGGATGCACCCTTCTTTCTCTGTAATCTCAGATCTCCAGATCATTAGGCCTTTTCTATTTCTTCTGTGTTGTCTTCAAGCAAAAGGTGCACGTGACTTGTCTCTTCCAAAACTGCCCCACTGCATGTGCTTTGCCTCCTGTGCTAGGTGGGCAGACTATGGCTCCCCACAGATGTCCACACTCTCATCTCCAGAGCCTGTGAATGTGCCACCTTACCTGGCAAAAGGTATTTGGCAGATGTGATTAGGTTAAGAACTTGGGAACATTTCTCTTTGCCATCCACATCCAGAAACTGATTTTTTCCGAACAGGACACATATTTTTGAACTTTCTCCTACCTCTGCGTAAGTTCTCTGCCCTAGGGTGGCAGGAATCCTCTAACTGGGTTATTCTTGGAAACTCCCTTTTATTAGGGAGGTTCCTCTTTGTTGCCCCAAGAGACCTGACTTTCAGTCTAGGTCAGATGCATCACTTTTTCTAACAAGGCGTTTTGGTGCTCTGTGCACATAGGTCTCCTGGTAAGCAGCTCTGGCGTTCCAGAAGTCCCGAGGTTATCGTGCAGACAGGCAGCTGCCCACCCCCACACCGTGCGGTGTGAGATGGGAGAAGAGAGAGAGCCACCAGGTCAGCACCAGTTGGTCACCGAGGGGACCTTAAGGAGGATATATCTTTCTACTTGAAGAAGAAAAGTATGAGTCTTTTGTGACGGACCCGGCATGAGTAGGCACCTGAAAGCATCAATAACAGGAGAAAGATGACTGTAGTGAGGTCACCAGCTCAGGTGAACCGGAACGTTTATGAGACATGGAGTGAGCTTAGTGAATGGGACCAGATTCTGAAAGGTCTTAACCACCCACAATAGAGGTCAGCCTTAGTGTTGTGGGCATATTTTAAAGCTGGAAAGTGATCTAATACTTAAGTTTCTATAAAAAGACAAACCAAAAGGAAGAAGAGAAGAGTGGCCAAGTGTCTTATATTCCTCTTGGGCCCATTGCCTGATTTATCTTGGGCCCTAAACACACAGACGTGCAGGTTTTCTTGGATTATTTATTTTGGTTTTAATGTACACAGTCGAGAACTCGATGTGAGCTTGGCTGGATGCTTTAGAGGAAAGGCCTGTGCTGCGTATGCATCTGTTGATGCAACTGGTACCCGCACCATCTGTGGGTGGTTCCTGCCATTCTTAGCAACCCTCCTCTCTTGGAGAATGAAGGCTCCTACACTGAGTCACTTGGTGGCCACCAAATTTTATTTTAGGAATGTGTCCTAGATACAGCAGGCTTCCCACTCACTGTGCAGAAGAGAATGCCCTTCTAGAAGAGGATTCTGATTTGCTTAATAACAGGATGCTGCCTGGGCAGTCTCTCCCTTTTGTCAGAGGCTGATGGGGAGATGCTCAGCCTAACATCTCCAAGGGTGAGAGCATCCGGGCAAAGCTAAGTGGCTGGTTACACTCCCAGTCTGAAATACACCTTCATGTCACTCCACATGAGGATGCATGTGCATCATTATTTTGGTGTTCCAAAAGAATCAAAATCATAAAATTTAAGAAGCAGAGGGACCCAAGAGTCCAGCTGCCACAAATCACAAACTTCCATAGAGAAATTCCAATAAAGGGTCATTCCACCGCATCTTGCTGGCTTCCCCTGACAAAGGACTCACCACCTCACAAAGATTTCGAACCTCAGTACAGTGAGCTCACACACTGCTGTGTACAGCACTTCTAGAGACAACTGAGTTACGTCTTAAAAGCTCACTGGAAATCATACCTGTAGACTCAGCAAATTCATGCTAGGGATTTATCTAAGGAAAAAATGAATAAATAAATAACTGTATAACATTCCTGTCAATGTCCAGTGGTAAGATTATTTAAGTGAATTAAAAACCATGTGATAGAATAATAAATAATATAGAAAAGCAATAATGGCAAACTTTTCAAACACTTCCTCTGTGCCAAGTACTTTTCTGAGAATTTTACATGTTTTGTTTCACGTACTCGTCACTCGGTCCTGCGTGTTTTGTGGTGTGTGTGCATGTGAGTGTGTTTTGGTGGCTGGGAGGGCTGAGGGTTATGTGAACAAGTCAGAGTGCTGAGGGCCAGGTGGTGTGTCTCCCCCCTGGCGTTTCTGACTGTTCCCTATCGCAGCCGGCCGCCGCCCACAGCTGAGCAGCCGCTGCACCACGTCACCTGCCCTGTGGACGGGTCAGGCACCTGCTGCCCGCGTCCAGCCAACGCAGACTCCCTGAGGATGGGAGAATTTTGGGAGGGGCTTTGAAGAAAGGGGAAAAGAGTATTAGTGAAGCTCTGAAAAAGCAAAATGAATCCCATGAGTCTTTTAAGTACTTAATTGTTTTTGATGTTCTTTGGAAAGCATGAAACCCCTGTGAGTTTTCTTGATCTCTCAGCCCTGGGGAAGAGCTGCGCTATCCCTCAGGACAGTGCACTGTGAATAGGATCCCTGCGTAGCATTTTCAGTCCTAGTCCGCTGTTTTTCCAGCTTTGAGCATAACTCTTGACTCCCTGGATCTTAGCTAATGTCCAGGAGTTTGAACAGGACCTGGGCTTCCCTGAGTTGTCAGGTGCACGGAAATCCTTCTATAAAGTGGAACAGGTTCATGCCAAAGAGTTTTTCTTATGTTGTTCTTGAAACTTGACCAACATTTTCATTATCAAGTACAATTTCAGTAGTATGGAATTGGCTTCTTATTAAATCAAAGGAAAAGACGTCAAGCATGGTAGGTATTGTACTTTAAGTTGATTACAAAGAGTGTTTATTGAGGGATAACTACTAGGCAATGGGTAGAAAATCAATTACATGGTACTTAAACAACTGATAATAAGTATTTTATTGAACAATTCTTATTTAATGCCTCTTATGAAATAATGACCACGGTTGGAGTGTCGGTGTGGCCAAGCGGGAGTTGGGATATCTGAGTTAACTCATGAGGAGCACACCATGTTTTCTCAAGTAGCGTCTCCTGGCCCATGGTCATGGTATTAAGGGCTGATTCACTTCCCGTGCTAGCATGGTGCCTCCTGGCAGCATAGACAGCCACACGGATTCCGAGAGTGACCCATCCAGGCTGGGCTCGAAGACTGTACTGATGTCAGATTGGTCTGAAAGAGCCAGTCATCGTTTTGGAGGACTCACTAAAGTGACGTGACCCATTGTGACATTAACATTTCCAGATTTCTTTGGGTAGGTGAAAAGCCATAGATCTTTTTCTAATTCCATTCCAGTCTGTAACAGCGATAGTGACCCCTCCCTACATTTCCTGCTGCATCATCTCCTGCCTGAGACTCTGACTCAAAGCTCTTTCTGTTGAAACAGTGTCCGTACGTTCTGTGTCTGTGTGTAACTCAACTCAGTTACTATTCGTGCTTTTGTAGCTTTTAGCCACACTGTCAAATCAAATGTGGTTTCAAGATAGGAAGGAGATGTTCAGTTTCAAAATCTGCCAAGACATGCGTGCTTCTGACTTCACTGAAAGTCTAAATTCTTCATCTCGACTTCTGCTCTGGGCTTTGTAATGTGCAGCTGATGTTTTGAAAGGACAGTTTGCTCTTCTAGAATCAGACCATGGTAGAGTCTTTCCGTTTAACCAATTCACAGATATTTTGCAGAGTTAGAGGAGAGGTGAAGGAGAGAGCAAAGAGTGGATGACAAGAAGAAAATAGCAGTGTTCAGGTGGCAATTGGAAATGAGAGCCAGCGGAGCACGGAGAATACAAATGGCACAGGCACAGGGGCTGCCGTGGGTAGGTCGGCTCATGAGTGGGAGAAGCTGAGTGGGGAGAGGACGCTGCGGGGGAGGGAGTTATTGATTCAGAAAACACTGGCTCTGGCTGACATGATGAAGATCATAAAACCAAGCAGAGGTAGGCATGAGAGTGCGCCGGTGGGAACTTGGGCTCCAGTGCCTGGCTGAATAGAGTTCTGGTTCTTTCTGCCACTTACTAGCTGTGTGGCCACTTAACCTCTCTGTGCCTAGAGATGCAGTATCTGTACTAGGTACCCTTATACTGAGTACCTCGCACAAGACTCTCCACACCCTAGTCACACAATAAATGTTAGTTGAACAATGTGTCTACATTGGCATCCACTTACATGGTTGTTTTGTGCAGATAAATTGCAAAAACCTGTGTAGAACATTTACTGTATTGCCTGATACATAACAAGTACAAAATTAATAATTGCAATAGTTATTATTATGCCTATTATTTGGATAACGAAGCATTTGATTTTCTGTAGCTGTTTAATCTTATTATCTAAGCAGTGTACTTCCTGTTCTGGATATTGGGACATATTTTATGAGTTCTTATCATAGTGATTGACATAAAACATGTTCTCAAGATGTTAAATAAAGGAATCACTTAATTTGTAGAATTTAGAGCAGAAAGTCACCTTACTGAACCTCTAGTCTAGTGTGTAGATTTTATGGACATAGCCCATTAATTCTTTTTTGACCATGTATAAATAAATAAAGTCAAATAGCATTTGATTAACGAGGAAGGTGAGGCCCAGAGAGGTTAGGTGGTTTGGGCAAGGGGGCCCAGTGCACGAGGACCAAACCAGAATTACCGCCCAGGCCTTGCAACTCCCAGTGTGGGGGCATACGGTATCAACCAAATCTTCCTTCCAGGAAACAAGGGTGGTGGGCTCATTGCAGGGCCTGGAGGCCACAGTCTGATGTGACAACTCATTTTGAAGTGGGGAGGCTTCAGGGTCATTTCAAGAGGAACCGCGAGAAGCTCAGGATGCTGGTTCTCACGAGGCTAGTGGGCCCTGGACAGTCCTAGGGTGCTGGGTTCGGGCTGGGAAATCTCAGCAGTTCTGGTTAGGGTTTGTGATTTTTGAACACCCAGATCAGTTTCTGAGATTTCGAGAGGCCCGAGTCAGCAGCAGTGCCCACAGGCTGCAGGGAGGGCTCGGGAGAGTGCAGGGAGAAGAGGGGAGTGGGCGGGGCTCTGCCGCTTGGACAGCACAGCCCTACTTTTTGTGGCTCCTGCAGGGCTGCGTTGACCGAAGGGAACGTGTACAGACGCAGGGACCAGGGCTGAGGAGAAATGGCGACTGCGGGGACGCAAACGGAAGAGGGGAGGAGGGTGCGTGTGGGCTGCACTCAGGGAGCATTCGGTGCCTTCCACCTCCAGCCTGGCTCACTGTCGCCCAGCTCCCCAGGGCACCCCAATAAGGGCCCTGGCTCTCTGCAGGTCCTCTGCACATGTTGGATGAATAAATGAATGAGCCAATGGACGAACAGAACTTTAGAACTCAAGGGGACCCTGGTGGACCTCAAGTGATGAGTGCAATCCACATCACTGCAGTCACTGATTCCAACAGAGCAACCCTCAGAGCACTAACAAGCTTCGATGCAGAATGCATCATCATCAGCACGCTTACTGTTGTCACTATCGTGGGGCTGTCAGGAGCAAACTTAGGTAGGGAAGGCTCAAGGACGTCTGTTTGCTGTGAGTCTAAGGAGGTGGGTGAGCAGGCCGGAGGGAGGTTAGCAGCTTCCCCTGAAGATACCAGGGGAAACCTGAGAGCTGTTTTCCCACGGCCTGGGAAAACATACTTAAAGATTTGCTGAATTGCAAGCACAGATTAAAACGATACTGAGGGGTCCCAGGCCACATTTTTCTAGGGGACCTTGTGGGGACAAGGGAGGGAGAATGAGCTGGTCCCCAGCCCTCGGGAAGTGAATGAGGACTCTCCGCCTCCAACCCGCACAGCCCGCAGCAGGATGTTGCTGTAGATGCAGGGACACCTGAGCAGGATCATGATGGTTTTGTCGTGACAGAAATCACACTGGACAGCAGGAGAGGTAAGGAGTGGGGCGAGGGGGCTGAGAACACGGCTGAGAATCCGCCTATGTGTCACAGCAGTTTTGTCATTGCCAAAGCAAACCCAAAGCGAAGCATAAGGGAGAACTTGAGGCCGACAGAGTCTGTCAGTGAGATTTAATTTGTTTCGGAGCTGAGAGAGTTGCGAGGGCCCCGCTTCCTGACTGGAGTGGGCAGTGAAGAGGTGGAAGCATGAAGGCAGCAGCTATTCATCACCAATAGGACTCCCCAAACTGATCAGATAAATCTCTTCATTAGGGTCTTGAATGAAAGGCAAGTGGAAAGAGGGCAGAACACAGCCTGTAGATTAAATTTGGGCAGAGCCGATACCGACAAGCCCCCATGCTGTTACCCAAATGAAAGCTAATGCAGCTGTGAATTAGCAGCCACAGGCGCAATGCAAGAGGGAGTTCAGTTCTTTCCAGCTGCTCAGCTCCGACCTGGACCCAGAGTGGAGCTGCGGGAGGCTGGTGTTGCTCTCTCCAGGTGTGCAGGTGTCGGGAGGGGGCGGCAGGGGCTCCAGGTACCCCACTTGGACTTCCCCACTTAAGCTGTAGCCACAGGCTGGAGGCTGGGACAGGAAGGCACAGCTTGGCAGGACAAGTTGAGCTCTGCCCCTGCTGGAAGATTTCAGTGGCAAAGGAGCCCCGCCCCTTCCAAGAGAATGGTTTCGCTCTCAGCCTTCCTGCCGCCAGCCTTGAGCACTGCTTGCTCTTCCTTCACAGTGAGCCCTGGGCAAAGTTCCTAGCCTGGCACTTGAAGTGGTAGGGGAGGAAAGTTCTTTCTTCACCCGTCTCTGGGGTCGTGGCTGAGGCCCCCACAGCAAGAGGCTGACTAACATGACAAAGCATACAGATTTATTTAGTACAAATTCCACATGGCACAGGAGCCTTCGTAAGGAAACGGAGACCCAAAGATACAGGGAAACCTGTGTATCTTTATGCTTCGATTTGATGAAGAGCAGACAGTCCTGGAGAACTATGAATGGAGGACAAAAGGGTGTGATCTAATGGTAAGAAACTGGAGGAACTTGGAAGACCTGCTGTTCAAATTCTTGTCTGTGTCCAGTATCTTCAGATGAAAGGATGCTCCTTTCCTGAAGGTGTGGGGAGGGCACCTCTGGAATGATGGTCCTACGACCTGCTTCAGGGGAGAGGGGCAAGGGGAGGAGGAGGAGAGTGAGCTTCCTGCCTCTGCTGTTTTCCCAAATGCCAAGCTGCCGCATACTGGAGCAGTGTGCCATGGACCCCATTAGCATCTAAACCAAGAAGCCCCCACCTAGCCTGGCTCAAAGGGCGTTGGTTGTGTCTCTGCCTTCACCCGAACCTTGAGACTGGCCATTTCGCGCATTGGAGTAGGATGTTCCTAAAGCTCAGGGGACATGGGAGGTGGGTGGCCTTCCTCTCACTTATGCAGAGTACCCTCAAAGCCCCCTTGGAGGGAGTGCCCACCCTTGGCCCCTGGCGTCTGTCGTAGTGACCTGCAGTCAGGCCCTTTCCCTGCCTTCCACCCCAGACAGCACTCACGCTCCACGCTGTGTCTGGTGTTAATGCGTCGTTTATCTTTCGGTCTGCTGACTTCATCTCGTCCTGGCCTGTCCTCATGCGTGTGCCCCATGGCACCGTGTAATATGATCCTACGCTCCTCGTAGGCAAAGTCGGCCACGTCTAGGCCATTCTGTTTGTGCAAGCCGTCTGTAAAAGGGCCTTCTTTTGAAGGTGTCAGTGGTGATATCAGAGCATGCCAAGGAGGGCGAGGAAAGCCATGACCCGTTCCAGGAGGGAGGTGGGGCCGGGCTCTCCTGCCACTCCTCCCTGGGACGGGGCTTTAGCTATAAGTGGGCAGGTGAGGCGAGAAAGGATGAAGGGGAACATTTTGCAGCGGGAGCTGCTCGAGGCCCAGAGGCATGTCAAAAGCCAATCCCCAGACCCTGGAGAGAAAGGCCCAGTGGAGCAGCACCCAGGCCCATGGCACTGACAGGAGCATTTATCAGAGCTCCGTGCAGAGGAGAGTGCGAAGCACAGGCTTGCCCCAGAGACCGTCTGCAGTGGGTGGGGGTGGGAGGGAATATCTTTGAATAAAATCTTTTAATGTTCCTCTCCACAGTGATACAGCCTCCCTAACATGACACATCACATCGGGGCTCCTGCCTTACATTACTGCCTGCATGCTAATGAGCCGAGCCTTGGAAAGGGGCCATAGGGGGTGGACAACTTGGCTTTGAGATGCTCAGAGAGAAGGCAGAGGAAGGGTGCGTGGAGAGCAGCAGACCTGGAGGGGAGGCTGCCCCCGGCCAGCCCCAGGGTTCCAGGGAGAGCCCCCAGGGAGTGTGCAGGGGAGAAGCCCAGCACAGTCCGACCTCTGAGATTTCACTGCACTGAAGGACATCATTCACTCAGGTAATACACCTCGTGCCCTCCAGCCCTCGCCACATGAGTCCCCAGAGAAATGTAGGCCGCTGTCCTGCCTGGCTACCGCTCCATGTTGCTCGAGTGACCCCCTCCAGCTGGAAGAGCTGGGGAGGGCATGGACCTGGGCAGCGGGTTCCACAGGAGGGGTTAGCATCTGTTTTCTGAATCCAGGATTAGGTTTATATCTTAATTCCTTGTTGCTAGGTTCTTGAGGTCACTTGTTACCTTGACAGGGCGATACAGTGGCCAGTGTGAACTGGGCTCTTTGAAACACCGGAGATCATGATGATGATGATGATGATGATGATGAAAGTACATCATGTAAAGTGTACTCTGTGCTAACCATGTGCCAGGCATGGTGCTAGTGGTATTAAATATATTTAATCGGTACTTGATGGATACAGTGGAGAATACTGTTATTCCAGTTTTATTAATGTGTAAACTAAGGCTCAGAGAGATCAAAACTTAATCACAATTATCAAGCTCCTTAGCAATGTAGAGTGCAAAAGTATTCATCATTAGGAGGACATGTACAGGACTCCACTGGAGTGTGCTGTATTCCAGAATGCTTGAGCCAGAAGGCAACTTAGATACATCTGACCCAACCTTTCTTAAAAAGCAAAGCCCAGAAAACTGAAGTGATTTCTGCAAGGCCATGCTGCTGGACGTAAAGGTCAGTTCTGACAAATTCTAGTCATTTGTTCTTTTGATTTTGGACACTTATTGTCTTGTCTTGCAGTTTGGAGTGTCGTGGTATTTTAATTTTTAAGGAACTTGTTGATGGCTTATGGCAAAATTGGAAAATGACCGAGAGAGAAAGCTTGTATTCATCGAGCAGTTATAGTTACCCTGAGATAGAAACCAGGAGACACATCATCCTCCCCAGTTCTCCCCTGACATGGGGGCGGCCCCGATAGCCCATTCTGAGAACACGTGACAGAGTTGGAGCTATCTTATTCTGTTCCTGGGATCCTTGTTTATCCAGGCTTATATCTGAAGACTAAGAAAGGATGAAGAGGAGAGAGCAGAAAAATGACCAGAGAAGGGACCTTCTCCCTCATCGACCTGGGTTGCAGGGATGTAAATGCAGTTTATGTGCCATGCTAGGCTGGCTGCCTGAGACTCACCTGGAGGGTAATTTAAAAATGCAGACTCCTACGCTCCACTCCAGCTCGGGCAAGCACTAAGGGACAAGAGAGGTCAGTGGCAATCTTGGCCAGTGAAATAAAAGGTGGTGTAGAGTTTTTTGTTTGCCGTTAGTTTTCACTCTAACTCCTGGACCACTGCCAAGAATCACTCTAAGGGTGATTCTGACACTGAGGGACAGGAGAAAATGGACTTATGGGTAAGATTCATTATTTTCATGCAGATATGGAATTTTCAGTAATTATAACTTCTTGTCATACATCTATACTCAATTGAAATAAAATCATGAGTAGTGTCTAAATTATCTAGATCAATTTTCCTGACTGCGTTGTCCCTGGTAGTCATCAGGTCAAGCTTCCACCAAAGTAAGTAATTACCTGGGTGGGCGACACAACTAATAATAGCAAAAGCCAGCTCTATAGTTGCCCAGACACCAGGAATCCCCTAGGACAGTTCCGGCTGGTGGAGCTGCAGGCGATGCGGGAACCAGAGCACACTATCAAAGTCGCTCTGTGACATTCTTGGCTTATCTGGTGCTGTAACACCAAAGGACTGAATTACTGTCTGTAGGAGCAAAGAGGTAGGGACAAGGCTAAATTGGAAGAATGCCGAGGTCATTCCTCAGTTTTGCAAGTGGAGGCTCCCAAAGTGAAGCATCATTGAGCTCTGTGGTTGGAAAGAGTATGTCAAGTTCAACACTAAGAACATGACCTTGGAGTGGAAGATGAATGGCCACCTTCCGATGTGGCAGAAGAGGATGGAAATGCACCCCCCACACACCTAGGCACACAGGCATCCACACCCCACAGAAATGGGGAAAAGTTACTCCTCAGTGTTGTAAATGTAAGGGAAGGCCATTTGTAAGGTCTGCTGAGCTAATGGATTCATAATGACTTTTAAAGCTTCACTCGGGTAAGAAATACTGTTCATTTTTTAATTGCATATAATTATACTTTTTCATAATCTAAGGTGGCAGAGCAAAAGTAAACCTACTGGCTTAATTATAAATCTTTTTATTATCTGGAATCCTGCTGAAATAAAAGGAAAAAGAAACAACTATTGTTTCTATAATCTTGGAAAAAAGGATTTAAAAAATATACATCCTCGATGTTAAATGAGTTGTGATGTTTCTGATGGGAGAACACTGGTTTCTTGCACATTTGACAGTCTGTTGGGGGACGGCTGTTTGTGGAAGTGCTGGGGCATTCTGACCTGCCTGTGGCCCAAACTGCTTCTTGTCCTGGGGGAGTGGGCATTCGATAGTCTGTTCAATGAGCTAAAAGAGTCCGTTTTGTACGTAGAGGTGGACTCTGGGAAAAGCTTCAAGCTTGAAGAGGCTGAAGGCTGGTAGGGGGTGGTAAGAAGTCAGACAAGGTAAAGTCTAATTAGATTTTTCTTTTTCCCGGGTTTCTCCTACTGATTTTCCCAAGGCCCTTGTATGACCCTGTGGCTTGCTCAAGTTGCCAAGAATGATCCTGGGGAAGAAAATGCACCTCTGAGGGACACAGGATGATAACTTGGCCAGGAAGATTCATTGCTTCATGGCGATGAGATTTGCTGTGTCTAGGTTTCTTGTAAAGTAGAAATGCCGCATCAATCACACGCCGGGTAACAACACTGTCTGGGAAGACTGAGGGCAAGTTTGGGCCTAGGCCACTGTGTCTGAGGGCCGAGGAGAGTCACGTTCCTCACACAGGTCCTAGCATGATCCTCCAGGTCCAGCTCTGCATTGTGTCTCCTCTCCCAGCCAGAGAGGTGCGTGCAGCCTGGCGAAGGAGCCTGTTTCATAGAGGCAGCAGTCAGGGTGGTCGGGAGCAGCCCCACTAGCACTGGAACCCGTGAAAATAAGGTAGCCTCCGGGGGCCCAGCCAGAGACCCTGAGAGGTCCCGAGGCCTGCCTTCTCCCTGGCGCAGGATTCCATGGTCCCTAGGAGCTCCTCAGTCAGCTCTGGATGCTCCTTGTTTAAGCGAAATCAATTATTCGGTCATCGTTGGGGGCGCAGGGAACCCGGAAAGAAAAATTGATTAAGCTCCTGAAGGTTGAGCAGCCCATTTGGGCCCGATGGAGATGAACGGTGCTGCTGCACATGCAGCATGTGGAGGTCACTTCTCGTGAAGGGACAGCACTTTGCAATTAACATCTATCTCTAAATCCCCCAAATTGCTTTTCACCATCCTCTTCTACCACCCCAGCATGCGTGGACCCCCACGACAGCTCACATGTGCTACAGACGACCACAACTCTCCGTCGATGTGCACCACTGGCCGCGCACGCATGTGTGCCTGGTGGCGCTAGGCTGAGAGCTTCCTGTCCTCGCTGAAGCCTGTGCCCCAGCAGGCACCTGGGCCTCACCCTCTCCTGAGAGACTCCTGCTTCCTCTTGCTTGTTCTGGGCCCCGGCTGCTGTACTTCAGCCTGGCTCTGACAAAAAGTGGTATTTTAATGTTTAACTCTCTGTTTGGAAAGAAGCTGAATCTCACATCTCCCAAAGAGAATGTTCCTAAGCATCCTATGTCCTGTAATCAATGTGGGTGTCCTGGAAGAGGGGGACTTGGAGGTACACAAGTGGTTGTCAACCATGGAAAGACAATTGTATCCAGGAGCTTTCTTTATGTTGCAGTTTAAAGTATGACAATTGCAACACCCAGGCAAACGTGGTGAGTCTGGCTAGCTAACCTGAATCCCACTAGCAGTCATCTAGGCCCATTTCCTAGTATATATTTTTAATCTGTGGAGACCTAGAACAGCTGGTCACTTAATCCTAGTGAGTATGTTTTATTCTTTTGAACTTCCTTCTTGGAGGACAAGACACATGCCCGTTTAGAATAGTGGCCCGGCCGCTTATTACTGCTGTGACCTTGAGCAATTTACTTGACCTTTCCTGGCCTCAATGTGCTCATCCATGAAGTAGGGATAATGATTTCTAATCTTCAAAGTTGTAACAACTAGAGAAAATATAAAAGTCAAGAGCCTAGTGGAGTCAGAGCCTTGGTACCTGCTCAGTGCCCAATAGGTGACTTTTGTGGTTGCCACCATCACTGTTTTATTATTAGATTTGAAACCTGGGTGCAAGTTCCACTCTTCCTCTTGCTGGCATTTTGACCTTGGATGAGTTGTATAGTTTTTCAAAGACTTAATTTTCACATCTGTGAAGTATGACTGAAATTTCTGCCTTTCCAGTTAGGTATAGGTTTGGCAAACACAAACAGAAAATCCAACCACAACGGTTGAAACAAGTAGGGATTCCTTCGTTTCGCTTAACAAGACCCTCAGGGAGCTGCCTAGAGTGGGTTCAATGGCTTAGCCATGTCCGGAGCAGCGTCTCCGTGACTCTGGGGCTCGCCAGGACTTTCCTGCTTGCTGTTCCCATCGTGGTCCCAATTGTGACTGCTGTTCTTTTGCAGCATCTCCTTGTTCCAGGAAAAGGGGGAAGAGGAGGGGACAGGATATCTGCCTTGTATAAGAAAGGAAAAAGCTTTTCCCGAAGTTTACCCAGCAAATTTGTGCTCACGTGAACCTGGCCAGAACTGGGGTGACCATGGGGGCCCTGTGAACCAGCAGCATCTGCTGTGAGAATAAATGAGCTGGTGTATGTTAAAGCACCTGGAAGTGCTTTACCAAAGTAAGTTATTATCCTTGCCCAAGCCCTTGCACAAAGGAGAGGCCAGTCAGCTGGCCAGTGATAACTGTATCGTCCAGGCCTTTTAACCCACACTGAGATAAATGGAAGGTGTTTGAAAGGCGATGGTTGTTTAAGTGCTAGTTGACAGGTCATATCCTCCTTCTGGCCAAGCTGGAGGTTATCCTGCTTCAGTCTGCCAGTGAGGTGATGCTTGGATTGGGCCTGGTGGCTTCAACTGTCTCTGCTTGATCTAAGTGTGAGGCTATGTCCTAGATAAAAATAGCGGATAGGAACAGCAGGAAGTATTCCTGAAAGACCCATTCACCAGTGATGGGTTATGTTAAATTAATCACAGGTAGTCTCCTTAATCTGTGTCCTCCTCATTCATGTACCCTCCTGACATCCTTAATACACATCTGCTATTTTTTAACAGCTTTATTGAATTATAATTTACATACCATAAAATTGACTCTTTTCGGTTTACAATTGAATGGATTTTAGTAAATTTACACAGTTATTTGACTATCACTACAAGCCAGTTTTAGAACAATTCCATCTCCCCAAAAAGATCCCTCATACCCATTTGCAGACAGTCCCCCTTCCCGCCTGCTGCTGCAGGGAACCACAAGCTGGGATTCTCTCTCTAGAGATTCGTCTTTTCTGGACATTCCATATCAGTGAAATTGCACAACATACAGCCTTTGCCTCTGGCTTCTTTCACTTAGCATGTTTCTGGGGTTCATTCATGTAGTATGCATTAGTAGTTTGTTCTCTTTTATTGCTGAAGGGCACTTTATTGTATGGATAGTCCACATTTTGTTTATCCTTTTACCAGTTGATGAACACTTAAGTGTTTCTAACTTTTGGCTGTTATGAATAATGCTGCTGTGAACATTCATGGCAGCATCTTTGTGTGGACGTGTATTATCGTTTCTCTCGGTAGATATCTAGTAGTGGATTGCTGGATCATATGGTTAAAGTTGTGTTTAACATTTTAAGAAGCTGCCAAACTGTTTTCCAAAGTGGGTGTAACATTGTAGATTCCTACCAGCAAGGAATGAAGGTTCCAGTTTTTCACATCCTTACCAACACCTGTTGTTTCTGTCTTTTTGGTTATAACCATTCTAGTGGGTATGAAGTAGAATCTCATTGTGGTTTTAATCTGCATTTCCCTAATAACTAATGGTATTGAGCAGTTTTTTATGTGTTTCTTAACTATTTGTATGTCTTCTTTGGTGAAATGTCTTTTCAAGATTTTTGCCTATTTTTTATGAAGTAGATTTTATCTTTTAGAGCAGCTTTATGCTCTCAAAAAAATTGAGCAAAAGGCAGAGTTCCCATGTATGTCCCACCCCTACAATGATGCCACTTCCGGCACTGCCAGCATCCATCTGTTATGACCCATGGACCCACACTGGCACGTCATCACCATCCAGAGTCCACAGTCCACAGTCAGGTTCCCTGTTGGGCCACACACTCTGCAGGTTTGGACAAAGGCATGATGATGTGCACCCACCACGGTGGTGTCACTCAGAGTAGTTTCAGTGCCCTAAGCATTTTCTGTGCCCCACTATTCATTCCTTCCTTCCCCTACCCTGGTAACCACTGATCTTTTTATTTTTTCCATAGTTTTGCCTTGTCTAGAATGTCATGTCATTGGAATTATATAGTACGTAGCCCTTTTAGGTTGACTTCTTTCACTTAGTAACATGCATTTAAGTTTCCTTCATCTCTTTTATGGCTTGATAGTTCATTTCTTTTTACCACTGAATCATGTTCTGTTGTCTGGATGTACCATAGTTTACTTATGCATTCACCTACTGAAGGACATCCTGCTGGCTTCCAAGTTTTGACAATCATGAAAAAAACTACTATAAACATCTGTGTGCAGGTTTTTGTGTAGACATAAATTTTTAACTCATTTAGGTAAGTACTAAGGAGCACAATTGCTCGATCATGTACTAAGAGTATGTTTAGTTTTGTAAAAAACTGCCAAACTGTCTTTCAAATGACTGAACCATTTTGCATTCCCACCAGCAGTGAATGAGAGTTCCTGTTGCTCCACATTCTTGCCAGCATTTGCTATTGTAATTGTTTTAGATATTAGCCATTCTAGTAAGTGTGTAGTGGTGTCTGATTGTTGTTTTAATTTGAAATTCCCTCTTGACATTTGATGTTGAGCATTTTTTCATATACTTATCTGACAAGTATTTATCTTCTCTGGTGAGATGTCCGTTCAAGTCTTTTGCTCATTTTTTGAATCAGTTTGTTCTTTTTTTATTGTTAAGTTTTAAAAGTGCTTTGTATCTTTTGGATGTCAGTACTTTATCAGATAGGAATTTTGCAGATATTTTCTTCCAGTCTGTGACTTGTCTTCTAATTCTCTTGACTTTTGTCTATTTTTAATTGGTTGTTTGCCTTCTTATTATTGAGTTTTAAGAGTTCATTATAAATTCTAGATACAAGTTATTTGATTTACAGAATGTTCTCCAACTTTGTGGCTCTTCTTTTCATCGTCTTAATAGTGTCTTTTCAAGTGTAGAAGTTTTTAGTTTTGATAAAGTCCAAATTTTTAGTTTGTTCTTCCATGGATTGTGCTTTTAATGTGTATTGAAAAACTCAAGATCACAATGGTTTCCTACAACATTTTCTTCTAAAAGTTTTATAGTTTTAGCTATTACATTTACATCAATAATCAACTTTTGGCTGTCTGGTGTGGTGTGAGGCCAGGGGTCTAAGCTCATATTTTTGCATGTGAATATCTAGCTGTCCCAGCACCATTTGTTAAAGACACTAGTCTTCTCTCATTGAATTGCCTTGGCACCTTCTTTAACAAATCAGTTGGCCATAAACATAAGGGTTTATCAGTGGGCTCTCAATGCTGCGTCGATCTGTGTGTCTGTCGCTATGCCGTGTGCCGTACTGAGTGGGTTACTGTAGCTTTACAGCATGCTTTAAAATCAGGAAATGTAAATCCTCCAACTTTGCTCTTTTCCAATTTTTTTTAATATATGTTCTGGGTCCTTTGCATTTCCATATAAATCTTGGGATTGGATTGTTAATTTTGGGGAGGAAAAAGCCTACTGAGATTTTCATAGTAATTATGTTGAACATAAAGATAATTTGGGAAGATTTGCTATCATAATATTTTTAAGTTTTTCTAACTATTAACATGGACTGTCTCTCCATTTATTTAGAACTCCTTTAATTTCTTTCAAAAGTATTTTTTAGAGGATAGTATACAAAGTTTTTCACTTCTTTTGTTAAATTTATTCCTAGTATTTTATTATTTTTATGCTATTGTAAATGGAATTATTTTCTTAGTTTTCATTTTGGATTATTGCCTGTATATAGAAACAAAATTATTTTTTGTGTATTGATCTAGTATCTTGTGACATTGCTGAACATATTTATTAGTTCTCATAATTCTTTTTTTGCAGATTCCTTGGGATATTTTTACATATAGGATCATCTACAAATACAGACAGTTTTCCTTCCGTCTTCTTTCCAATCTGGTTGCCAAGAATTTGTTTTGAATTTGAAATCTTATAAAATGCTCAAAAAGAATATAGAGGAGGTCCCCAGGGCAGATAATGTGATGACCTGCAGGAGGGAGGGCTTGCAAATTGGGGCTGGGATAGCAGGAGGGCCCAGAGTGTCCCTCACTGAGTTACAGTGAGTATAGGCTCATTTTCTAAGGAGTTGGGATAAAGGGACTGCCACGAGAAAGACGTGCCAGATTTGGTGGTAGGGACTTTGACAGTGAGACGGAAGATGGGTATTGTTGAACCCCTTTCAGATTTATTGAACTGCCCAGTACTTTTACTTTGTTCTGTGGAGAAATGGTTTGTTCCCTTTGCATTAATTTGGATGTCCTTTTCTGTTAGGCAGGGACTGCCTGGTACTCACCCCTTCCGAATAAAGATAGGTAATAGTGGCACAAGGTAGCCACCTAAACAGCCAAGAAGGCCTTGTGTGCATGAGCTCATTGGCAACCGCAGCAGAAATTCCATACTCTAACTACCATGCCTCCCCCTCTTCAGTGATGTGCCTTTTAAATAATCCCTCATTATTTAACATGCAATGGCTATTATGGCTGTGTGAGCTGTTATCTATTTATGTTGACTGTTAATAAATTATTAGACCATATTGTGTGGGTTTTAATAACTCCATAGGAGGAGAAGCATGGCCAGGAGGTGAAATCTCAAGCAATTATAAATCTGTAGGTTGAGTTTATTTTTTTCTAATACATAGAAGCTGTTCACTTACAAGTAGATTCAATACATGGGCCTTTTGCCCTTACTTAGGATTCTGGCCATGCACAGAGCAAGAACTCACGGCGGATGCAGTTCCTGGTGGGAAGAGCCTGCTGGGGGTGGCTGTAGCAGGGCCTGTCCGAGGCGCAAGCCTGCTGCGTGTTAGGTCGGATGCATTTTGTGTGTGGGCTAAAGATCTCCAAGAGGATAAGCGTGCTGACAGTCATATTTGCGTGAGGGTAATCAGGCTTTTAAAATGTATAATTCTAAATCAGCCTGGAAATAGAGCCCCCCACATTGGCCTGCCTGACTGCTCACCAGATGAGACCCAGGAAGCCACGCTGCTCCCCTCGCATGGGTGTCCTTGCTTGTTGGAGACAAGCAAGCGAGAGGCGGTTTGGAAATCAGGATTAGAGTGTCAGCCAAGGGGACTCTGGGTGAGTTCTGCTTGGAGAGGGCAGGCGGAGGCAGAGAATGCACCAGGCTTCAGCTGCAAAATGGAAATGGACTGGAATCATTTTCTTGTCAGCCAGGATTTTAAAATCAATACCAAACCTCCCTGATACATTCTTATTTTTTTTTTCTTCTTTTCTTGCTGTCTGCTGAGGGCCATGATGCATTTCCTTCTCTAGGTGTAGTCAGTCTTCTTGGTACAGGTGTGCCTCGTCTGGCCACTCCCACCCAAGTGAGAGTGCAGCCTGCAACCGGCACTCCCACCATGTCTGCAGGCCTCACTGCTCCACGGCACTTGTCACCATCTCTTCTGTTTGCTGTATGGGATTGGAATCCACCTTTCCTGCCTCACTGCAGCCATCTGGAAACTGGTGACAGTCTTCCCTAGGAGGCTGTAGGTAAGAATGAGTGTAAGTAGCTACCTCTAGTCCACATTTGAATTATTTACACAACTGGGACTACTCAGGCTCTTCATTCTCCCACTTGCTGCTAGAAAGTAGATTTGGACACAGAACAGCTTCATTGTTTAGGATGGCTGTCCCGGAGGGTTTACTTGGTGGAGCCCTCAGAAGAAACTTACTAAGATTGTCCCAAAGCCTGGATCCCACAACACTATGGGCTCCTGGAGGATAGCAAAGCCTGTCTTTGTGTCTTCCTTGTCTTTCATATAACCGACAGTGATGCTTGTGGAGAGACTGGCAGGGAGAGAGGGAGGAAAGGTAGGAAATAGATTCCAGTCTGTCCATCCCTCCATCCCTCCATGCAGTCAGTCTCGATTTCAGCACATACCATGTGCCAGGCACTGACAGGCGCCGGAAATACCACAGTGCCCAGGAAACAGGCCCTGCCCTCCGGGAGTCACCGAGGAGCTGGAGGCTGGCACGCTGGCAGGTAGACACACGTAATGCACTAAGTTCTACACTGGGATGAGCACAGAGGACTTGGGAGCTCAAAAGGAGGGTGTCTAGCTCCCCGTGCTTTCTGACACCAGGTGCTGTCTACACTGTCCTGTGTGAGAGTGGGAGACAGGCAGGTGGATTCAGGCAGAGGGAACAAAATGAAGAGCCTGGAGAAAGTGACTGTGGCATAGCCTGGCTACTCCCAGCCATTCAGGACAGCTGGGAGGAACGTGCACCCAGGATGGGGCAGCCGTGACCCTTCTGCAGGTCCTGGAGAGCCTGGTCAGCTGTGGGAAGGATTTGGGACATGATCCTCAGAGGAAGGAAGGACCAAAGGGTCTTTCAGCAGGGAAGTGACAGGACCAGGTGCCTAGTCCAATAGGAGCCCCGCGACTGCATTGACATGGAAGGGGCTGGGGAGCAGCCAGTCTGCAGGAAACGCTGGGAAGGAAGCTAGTGGCCTGGACAGAGGCAGTGGCCTGGGGATGAGGGGACCCATCAACCTACCCTGGTCCTTGGCAGCTTCCTCAGCTGAGCGTCCACAGAGACATGGAGGGAAGGGCAGAAGGTTTACATCAAGAAAGGGGATGTGTTAGAGAGGAGGCTCTTACGTTGGAGAAACGTTGAGGAAAGAGCCTCCTGCCCCAGAGTGCAGAGTGCTGAGGAGAAGAGAGGAGAGGAGGGGAGGGGAGGGGAGAGGGAGGGGAAGGGGAAGCGGGAGGGGAGGAAGGAGAGGGGACAGAGGGGGAGGGGAGGGGAGGAGGGGAGAGGAGGGGCCGGCTGTGATCTCTGCAGCAGGGCGGCAGTGGTGGGACTGGAACCTGGGGCTGCCATAGCCCAATTCAAGCGCCCTGGACCCAGGGCTCAGCAGGCAAGGGTGAGTCCAAACCTTGCAAGGAATGTGGAAGAGAGGGGTTTTTTGGAGAACACAATGAGGCTCATTCATGAACTTAGCGAGTTGCTCCTGTTGCCACAGTAACATGTCAAGGGTTTAGCAGATCTGGGAGGGGGGAAAAACAAACCCCGAGCTACAGTACTCAAAGCAAATTAGGTCACTGTTACAAGTTATTAATTTTAATGCATTAAGAAAATTGTGCAGGGGGGTTAAGGGCTTTTTTAAAAAAAAAAATAGAGCAAATGGGAAGCAGCAAAAGGTACAACAATAATTATGCTGAAAGCTAAGTGAAGTGTTCCATAAAATGTAAGAAATGAACAAATTATGCATCCCTCCTCCCCCCTCCTCTCTCGAGTGTAGTTAGGAGTCCACGAGGTGGGGGTGGCTCCCCCGCCACCCTCCAATGCAATCATGGGCTCTCATTGTACTTCTTTGTGTATGTCGAGTGGTGTGACTTAAGCCAGGCTAAGATACAGCCATGAAAAGAAAGCACAGAGGGCGTTTTCCTGGGCTGACCTGTGTTTAGGGTGGACTCGCTCTTAGCAAATGTGCAGCCTGATGAGGGGAAATTGGAAGGCATGAATAGATTCTCCAGGAACTTTTGGACCCAAGGGGACTCCCGGCCGCCGAAGTTTTTGGTTTCTGGGCCTGGCTGGTAGTCTAGTTCTCTCACAGAGCTCTGAGTCTTGCTGCTGTAAAACTAGGTCAGGTGCTGCTCCAGCCTGAAGAGACTTTGTTTGGTTTTGCTTGGTCCTGTTTGACTTCCTTCCTTCCTTCCTTCCTTCCTTCCTTCCTTCCTTCCTTCCTTCCTTCCTCCCTCC